>JAJVSH010000026.1:1208392-1219971 GCA_021460005.1 Tetramorium alpestre | reverse complement strand
ATATATATATATATATATTTCTCTCTAAGATGTACACACACACATACATACACACGCACATACACACGCGCTTGTACATTTGTACGATGCACAACGTAAGGCGACGCGCGAAAAGTAGTCCTCGATCGCTCTTCATCATCTCGAACTCAATGAAAATGAGCGCGACATGGCAGTTGGGTTGTGCGCGTTTTGGCAGTCCTATAGAATACACATTTGTCTACAAGATTTCATCGCACGTCACGTCAGTCTGCATTGTTCAGGGTTCAATGGGAAGCGAAGAGAAAAAAAAAGTCGGTCGTTGAAACGATAAACTACATCGCGACTCGACATAAATTAAACGTGACGTTCTGCGATATGAGTGGTAAATTACTATCAAGTGTATTTCTCATCCGTTTCTTTTTAACGATTTTCATCATAGGATTCGAGTGCTGCTCGCACTGCAAATTTGAATAGTCAGCATAGTTTCAATATAAGCGACTACAAGTAAGATTGCCTTGCCAGGGGAATATAAAAATCGATAGCCGATTAAAAAATAAAGCATTATTCCGGAGTAAGATATTTCAATAAAGCTCAAGCTCCAATTAAGTTTCGAAGAATAGAGCACGATGTAATTTACCGTTGGCGAGCCGCTTTCAATTTAACAGTCCTGCAACGTTATTGTCCCCGTTCCCGTCGCAAAATACTCTTCGATCCGACAAAACGTAATTACGGATAATGCATAGGTGCACGTCGCGATTGAACGATGCGCAATGTACAAGGTACGTCTGTTAATTAGAATTAATATACATATTTTTCGGAGCGCAGCAGGCTCTTTATCAACGCACACGGTAATTTCGATAATTATAGTCTAAATTTATTCCGTGTCCTCGTCTCCTCGAGGGAAAGTTGCTATTTACAGTGCTTTACGGATACGAGGATGTATGTCAGGTCATCATTGGAAGAAACTCCTTTCGCATTATTGTTAAAATTCGACTTTCGTTAAAATCTCCGCGCGAATTTTATTCCGTTCGCATGGTTAGATACGAAAAGTCGCGCAAATAGACTAGAAAGTTGTAACGATGGAAGGATAAAGAACGGATTTCGGACCGCGAAAGAGAAGATCGACACCCCGTCTAATTTTGTAGTTGACAATTTTATTCTTACCTTGAAGGTTTCCGGTAGGACGTAGCATACTGTAAATAATTCAAAAGAAATGTCGATATGTCGAGATTTAATAGAATCAGGTCTCACGTGACTTTTATTCTAGAACTTTTAGAAGTATTATATACTACAGGAAAATTAATTTTAGGCATGCATTTTCGAAAAAAAAAAAATCAATCGATGAATCTATCAGCAGCATGATAGCATTCATTTATGATATTGTTATGATAAAACCAAGTTATTTGCAAAATTGTATTTTTCAACGGAGAATAAAATCAGACGGTAACGGAAAAAAGGACGAGAACGTGTCCGACATTGAGAAAATCTTCACGTCGGATTTTCGTAACTGCTGTGTGCTTTATGCGGCGCACTTGTTTCGCGTCGCGACTGCCAGCGCGGAAATATTTTGCGGATTTTCGCGGAAATAAGTCGATCTTTCTCTCGCGCGGCGCGGATCTTCCCCGTTCTCCGAAATTTACCGTTGCACTTGGCGCGACGTAATCGACACGATACGACACTCTGAGAAAAAGGGAGAAAGAGGCGGAGGGAGCATATCATCGATAAAGACGCGCCATTCTACGAAAATACACTCAACGCGACGATCTTCTTTATCCCCATACCTACTTTGTAATACAAAGTATACTCTTGGGATAGAAAATCTACATTCGCCGTTACGAGACATAGGTACATCGATTTTTCCTCTCGCGGCACGAACATACGCGAGATGCGGAAATCTAGATTTTCGGACATGTTTCTCTCCATTCCATCAAGCCATTCAATTGATCGTGGATAAATATTCGTAGATTTTTATAGACGCCAATGTTTTTAGAATCAAAACGACGACATCACATATGGTGATGTCCTCTTATGAAAATTTTATTTCGTAATTGTGCGACGTTTTCAATTAATAATATATTAACACATACTATACCTCTCTTTGGCTCTTTTTAAATTACGATGTAAATTATTAATAATATAATATAAATCTGGAATGTATACGTTTTTTTTCCTGAAATCTATTTTAATAAAATTTTTGGTTTGTCAAAATTTATTTTTATTGAATTTTTTGTGTACTTTCATAATGTCTCGCCGGAGGATAAATGGAATCTCTGAAAATTGGGCAGTGATAAACTTGATATATTTCTTTTATAGATTTTTATATCACATGACGTATCTTGCCGTGTATATGTACTCGGAACACAATGGAATGTTCGAAACGAAGGAATTTGGTTGCTGTATGTTATCCGATATTGGAATTTTTCGATATGTATTCTTCAAGATTATTTGGTCAATCCTGAATCGTTCGTGTCATTAGCTACCTTGATAGGATCGCAAACCGTGCAATAGGTCGCAATACAAAGACATTTAGCCTTTTCGTCATATTACTCTTGATATATTTATGTGGATCTTAGCGAAGCGTAGCTATTCGACCATTTTCCTCGTTGTACAGCGTCACGATCAGAAGTTTGTCCGTTTCAGAGACACGAGGACTGGCACTCGGCGGTCGTCGTCGGGCGAAAGTTCGTACGTCTGAAGGCGAGCGATCACGTCGCTCGACGTGCGCGCGCGCGCGCGCGATTGCCTCGCATCCGGACGAAACTCATAATTCACATTAGGTATACCTTTTCCCGAGAATCCGAGGACGTTACCGGGGAGAGCAGCACCGCAAGTCCAGGAGTCGGTAGGTCGCGCACCACGAAGACGCGCACGATCGCCACGAGTCGGCGGCCATATCAGACGTAGTACTCGTTGACGTTGAGCGCGTCGGAGTCGCGTCCCTATACGCAGCTCTCCTGGGTCGAGATTAGAGGCGTGCGAACGGTGACGACCTCTCTCGCCGGGTGGTGCTGCTTGCTGCTCATGACGGTGGCGACGGTGGAATCCTGGAGCACGTTCGCCGTCGTTATGGGAGTGGTCGCGCATGACGGCGCGTTGGGGACGTCCAGCTTGGGCGGTCTGGCATTGTGATCGATGCAGGCGTAGATCGTGGCTTCCTTCGTGTACGGCTTGCCGCCCACGATCACCCCGAGACCACTGCCGTAACCCTGAAGACCACCCAGACCGCCGACTCCGCCGCCGAGACTAGCCAGCTTGGCGTCGGTCGCCAGGGTCGACAGAGTTGTGGGTCTCGCTAGGCACAGCTCGGCGTACGTCACCTCCCCGGATAACTGAAAGAGGAACATTAGGACGTGCTATACAAAGAACGTTTCACCAGGGACGCGAAGAAAGGAGTGACACAAAGAACGAAAGAGAATTTTGCTGGCCTTTTCAACGGGACGGGATTAATTTAGAGCGATCATCACCTAGCTAAGTGGCTGAAACGTTGATGGGAACGTAACTATATGTACACCTCGATTATGAGTAAGCTACGAGACACGGAAGGACACTTTTCTGTTAACTCCAACCGAATGAGATTCATTGAAACGTACGATAATCCAGGTTCTACATGAGCCTTGAATCCGATTAGGGATTAAATGCGTGTATTGTTTCTATCGATCGAATCCGCTGCATATTATGCACAAGTCCGCTCGGATGTCTAATGACACGTGGGTAACAGGAGATTAAACCAATTTCAATACATTAGCGTTGGTTTATAGATGTGTGCGCGAGGCGTAATCCGCCAAAGTAAATGCGACCATTATACCGCGACGCGCACGACCGGACATTTAAATAATCCCGTGTCCGTGAGACGCGCCAACTTTCGCGATAGAGCCGGAGCATTCCTAAGAAAACCGGGACGACGGTTTTCATGTCGCATTTCCCCTAGTCCCCTGGACTTAGATAATACGGACAGGTTTAACTTTCGAAATTTTCACTCCTGAATATTCCTAAGGGACCGCCTGGACTAGTTGGCTCGTATTACGGAAACTTTTGACGGCGAGAGTTCCTTCGACTGTTTAGGATGGCAACCCTCGAGTGCCCGACGCCATTTCCTATAAATTGGACGCAAAACAACGCGGGGAATGTTTCCCCGTGATGAAACATCGGGGAGAAGATACGACGTAGACGAAGTTGTTCACGAGTACGAGCCGGCTCAGCTTTTATCGTATAAAAGAAGAAATCGAGTGAGTTTCATGGATTTTCAAAAACGCAAGCTGATGCTTGTATTGCGTTTTATTATCGTTATAAACTTTTTATCTGCACTTTCTGTGGAAATGTATATTTTATCGAGACTGTAGCAAACTCCAACAATTTTTTACGAGTGCTTAGGATTACGAGGAATTCAACGCTGATAATCGTCCATATCGCCAATTCTGAAAAGCGCTTTCAAATCCAGCGAAAGGATTTGAACAATTGGCATTTAAAGAAAAAGCAACAATTAACCGAGGGGGAAAACGGAATACGAAAATCCTTAGCGATAATCAAAGTTTTCCACTCTGGAGTTTTGTTCCTGCCGAGGTTTTACTAACAGAACTTTAGATCCCCGCGGTAATTAGCAATTAATTTGGTGTGAAATTGAGGATGAAGTTTCAGCGAATCGTGACGAAAGGAACTCAAGTGGAGATCGGCGAGAATTTGAAAGGGAGTCCGCGCGAACGAGAAAAGGGCGATATTTCGAGTCTGATCGTTCGTCAGTTACAAATGTAAATTTCTTTCTACAACCCGTTGATAATCGCGCTATGCGGAATAGTTCCATTCGAAAAGATCGTTACTTGCAATCATCGCGTTAAAATTTCGTCGACCTCAGTTTCCCAAAATCGAGCGGAGAGACGTGGACAGTGCAATTTTCTAGTTTCGAACTGCTGGAAGCGTTGCTTTCCGGTTGAAACTTTACGCACCGCCATCCTCTCCGGATGGATACTGTTATTTCAAACTACACCGCTGGAGGACTTTCTTGGAAACGTTGGCCGAAGCTTTTCGCGAGGCACGAAGGGAAAAGGGAAAACGACGGGCAACACAGTACGACAACGGGCGCGATTCGGCGAACTGCCTTCCATTTCTTTGCACTTCACTTCCTCAGTTTCCTATCTCATTGGATGAACCTATTAACTTTATTAAAATGTCCCCCGCTCTCGCTTGACTAACGAAATTCTCGTGATTTAAACTATCGACTTTAATTGTTTAAAGTCTGTCTTTGCTGCGAGTGGTTCGCATTACATTCATTTCCCTCTCATGAAATCAGAACATCCATTTACACGTAATGGCTATAGCAACTATACTACGGCATATAGTTGTATACTGAGCGGGACAACAAAGTATAATTTAACATAGATTCTGAAGGGAATTGTTAGAGTTTGTTAGAGAATTGGCTTTTGCATTTGGCGGTTATTCACTAAAGTGTTTCGTACGATTATAATACGCTATTCAATTTCCCTACATTATCTATCTTATATATCGCAATATATTAATATTAACGCAGTTGTGTATGTGTGTGTGTGTGTGGGGGGGGGAGGGCTTTAAAATAAAGTTATGTGCAAAATATAACGTTTCCAATCCATGAGAAATTTCATATGATTGATAAAGTAAAGAGACAGAGAAAGAAATGAAAAAAAGAGACAAGCGTACAGTAAGTTAGAAAATAGAAGAAACTGACGAAATATTAATATAAACAATAAACAAAAAAAATATATTAATAATTTACAAAATGTTTATTAACAATATAATAAGTAGAAACGCAAATACATATTTTTATTTATTTATTTATGCATAACTGTATATGCACAGGAAGAAGAGTATGATGAATTAGTGATATGAATAATCTTAGAACATGCATTTTTATGAAATTTCAATGACATTCTCCATTTTCGCGTTCACCATATTGGATTTGCCAATTTGAAATTTAATCATATTTGACATCAATGACCGCAAAAATTTTGTATATGCATTTTTATGAGATTTTGATGAAATTTTCATTTTCGTCATATTGCATCTGTCATTTTGAATTTTGAAATTTAAACCTCGTATTTGGCATTAACACAATTTACAAAAATCCCATGCATTTTTATATGATTGCGATCAATTTTATTTATTATTATTTGCTCTTATTTTCCAACCTGCATATATTCACATATATTGAATCTATTTTTTTAAATTTTATTGTCAATTATAAAATTACAAAAACATTTACATTTTTGTAGTTAACCAATATTTTTTCAAATTTTAATTATTTAAACATTCATAGCGCATAACATTATGCAATGTATGTTGTTACGCAATGGGAATTAATTTTTTTGCCGATATAAAGTCGAAGAAATTAATAAAACTTTCAATGAAATACTTACCGGCAAGGTTGGATAATTGTTATAATCGTTATGCGAATAGGCGGGAAGTCCTTGTAGATGATTATTCGTCTGCTGGGTCGAGAGGGACGACGGTGGAAGCCCATCCGGTGTGTTTTGCGTTGCCAACGGTGTGCCAGAAGTCGAGCCGGTCAGCTGATAATCTGAATCTTCAAACACATGAAAAATTCAAGTACATAAAAAAATTTCAACTTTATTTCGTTGCAAGATATTATCGACTACGATCTCGTTGAAAAGGTCACGTCTGCTCATCAAAGGGATCTTGACATATCGATTAGAACTTGTAAGCAAACGTGAACTTTTCAAATAATATCAAGAGGAAGACATTTATAAAAAATGTGTATTTTTATATTATTACAACATAAATGAATATAATAATCCCCCTCGGTTCCTAAATAAAATTTAAATAAATCATATATATGTACACGTATATTTTTTACAAGAAATATGAATAAAAAATAAAATAAATTTCTACTGCATGAAAATTAATAGACTGTGCAAGTTTCAAAATATTTTATTGATTTAATCTGTTTCATTAAAAATTAATTAGATGTTGTAAAACGCCATGGCCGTGCAAATTATTCATAGAATTTGGTGTATCACATTTATTGAAAAGAAAACCGCGATATAATATGTTCGTTATGCTATTAAACTAGTTAAATCATTAATTCACATCGTGATGACGCACTGAACTTTATCGTAATAAACTAATAACTACAAGGCATTACTAATGTATCGATACCTGGCTTAATTCATCGAGGAGCAGTATGCTAATGCGATATGTTAATTAAATAGTAATTTGTACATAATCAGATATCGTTTCGATCGTGATTAAATAATTAACTAAGTAATATCGCATCCAGAGTAATTTTCTTCATTAAGTTAACATTACATATCTCGTTCAGACGACAAATTAGCGTTCCGGATATATTTCAGTTTGACATAAATATAAAATGGCTGATAATTATAAAGGAGATAATTTGTCGCTTTGTTTTGGAGAAATTCGAGAAATGTCGAATCGTTTGTTGATTGCTCCAAAAGAAAAACCCCAAGAGAAAAAATGTGTATGTCTACGAAAAATTATCTACAGAAAATTTTAATCAGATTTCTTCATAATAATGCCGATTTAACAAGGCTCATCGGCGCGATGGCAACTGTTCGAACGTTGCGTATCGGATTCGCATAAGCGAGCACGGTGAACAAGTCTCTCTCGTAATCGGCCGAGTAATTTATTAACAAGTCCCGGGGTTAAGTTCTATGGTTACCAGCTGTATACTCAACCATAACCGCGTTCGCCAATGCTGTTGCCGCGGTATTACTGCAAGCGATGTAATGACGCATAGCATAACGTTGCTGCGATGCTGTTAACGAATCGCGCCGCGTTCGCAATAGAGTCCGCTGAATTTCCGGTTTGGAATACACTTGGTCAAGTGTTCTCGATCGCTGTCAATCAGATATTACGCTCGAAAGCCAACGGCGGGCAATGAGCTGATAATATTTCCATGTCGAGTCAAATCCTCGGAACAGCAACGTTAATTCCTTACTTGCCGTTTTATTCCTTCTTTCTCCGTATAAATTTAGTTTTTGAGTTTTACACTTTTAATATTACTCCCCTCCCAACTGAATATCATTTACCTCTATTAAAAAGTTCTATTAAAAAAATTAAAAAATTTCATTTAATTTATGAAATCAAGAAATCTAAAAAAGTTAGATGCAACGCATACAGAGTCGTTTTATTAAAATAAAGTCAAAAAGATGTAAAAGGTTAAACAGTTAGGAAACTCGTTTCAACACACTGCTGATTCTTTTTAATTACAATTCAAATTGGAAGCCTGGTGTTTCTAAAGTAAATTCAGTAAAGCGTACGCAAAGAAAAGTGGGATAACCACTTCTCTCATATGATGAGAGTAATTAAGCTACGTATCATCTAATTTTAAAGACAGAGGATAAAAGAGAAAGAAAACACATTATTTATTCACCTGCAATTTGAATTGTAGTACTTTGTTATTATCGACGGCACGAAATCGCGAGTTTCTTATTATTGTTTATCTCATTTTTTTTCTCTATCATTTACGACATTTACGTAGTAACGAATTTACGTGCGATTCTTCGGCTTTAAATTGAAAGAAAAGCTACAAAGTCTTTAAAAACTCGCGAGAAAAATACGAAATTTGTTTTGTACGAGTGGAAGTTTTCGCGTTGCCATTCAAAAGACAGCATGTTGACAGAAGTACGCTTGCATCGCGTTATACGTCGTCCTTAGTCGCAGGGCGTGGGATGCATACGTTAAAAATTTTCAGGGTAAATGCGTGCGTCGATCGACGTATCGCGCAGCGTTACACGTCGTTATATACGTACAGCAGACAGTGCGTTACTGCACGCGATTTACGCGGCCAAATAATTTCGTGCATTGTCCGAACTCTCGCAACCGTGCGCGCACCGCATAGTCGGACACGCATAGGGTACTTCCGAATTTTTTATTTACGCACTTACGCACTTGCCACATAAAGCATGCATCAAACGACACAAAATATTAAACAGCTCGGTAATAAAACTGGCAGGCGTGATACGTTTTGATTGATGTCGCGTCATTTTTCGGAGCAGCACAAAGCATTTGACGTCCCGCTTTTTTACGCATTAACTATTCACGTTCTCGCTGTACAAAGACGGTCTCTTACCTTTGTTGGTCGGCACAACGTCCGGGTTCCTGTCGTCCGCGTCGTAAAGGTCCTCCGAGCTCGGTGCGGTAGCCTTCTTTAAAGGTAAATCGCCCGGCCTTTGAGCTCGCCTCTCGCTCCTCATTTTCAGCGCGGCCAGGATGGCGACGGTGATGAGCAGGAGCGCGGCGACCACGCCGATCAGACTCCCGAGTAACGGAGTGAACTCGAAAGGTACCGGGGTACCTGTGAACAAAACGCGCACTGCTCTCGTGCAAGTACGTCGATACTAGCTTTTTTCGCTCGCGCGCGGAACGTTGAAATATCGCTGTCACGTTGACGTAAAAAGAATTGTTTTCTCAGAAAATCGTATCCAAACGTAAGATCGAAATAAAGTCGCGACGGCGCGGTAAGTGCGGCAGCGGTATGTTAGCCAGCAATTAATGTGAGCACGCTTCGTATATTACGCTTTTGTGCCCCGAAAATATTTCATTCGCGCGAAACAATAAAGCAGCGCCGGGGGAAGTGCCGGCGGGACAATTTTCCGGACGGGCTGCGAGGGTAAACGGGTTAAACGAGTTAAAGTCGCATTACGCCGTAAAAAGATTCGAGATATTTGGCCCGCGCGAGAATGGAGCCATCTGACTACCTAACTACCATTTCTAAGATTAATGAATTCGAATCCTTTTGATATCTCTCCACGTTTAAACACCGCTCCCGGGCGACGTTTAATTTTCCACGCGGCCGTCTTTTCCGCCACGTCTTTCCCTCCGTGCTCGCGCGCCCGCGCGCACACTACTCGCTGTCGCTCCACCAGCCCGTTTTTTAATCTCTTTCCTTAGCCCGGACCCTCCTGAGAGACATCGCTCGTAATTGCCACTCGTTTTAGTCACGAGCGACCGAGTGTTTTTACTCCGTGCTCCGATGCACAGCCAAAGTGCACGTTAATTTTTAATCAAGGCGAAAGTGCACCGAGGTACCCATGATATTTACCCGCCATCTACCTTCCATCGTCACCTCTGCTTTTCCCCTATTTCCGTTCTTAACTTTAGTTGATTTTTACGTGTTTTTGTTCGGCGATTTGTTCCGGCAGTCCCTCGTAGTTGCCTTGTCAAAGTCCGTTTTAAGCAATCTATAATTCGTGTCAGATTTCGCGGTAGAAACTTATTTCTAATTTTGTATGCCGCGTATTTTGATATATTTGATGAATGGACTTTCAAAAATTCGTAAATTCGTTTCATATTTATTTTAATTTGAATTTATTGGGTGAAGAAACGAGATTTTTCAATTATAAGAATTTCAAGAATTTGAAGATATTACTAGATGCTCATAAAATTTTTTGGATTAATAAGACGAGAAGTCGATTTATTCGCACAAGGACTATGACCATTTCAGTTGCAAGAGTGCTCGTTTTTTTTGCCGATAATAAATTGCGTTTTTCCGTTCGATTGCAGAAGAAGGTAAATAGAGGCGATATTTATTGATGATGTGTTGTTTTTCTTTCATCATTGCTTTGTTTTTCGAAAATTCGATTGATCTAAATTGTTAGTTTTATTTGTAACAATCGTTATTTTGCCGATCGCTATTTGACTTTCTGCGGGGAAATGTCATGCGCCGCAAAATCATACTCAACTAGCAGCAAAACAAATAACGAGCGAGTCACTGTTAAATACCGATGATACTGCGCGTGACGAATTACAAATTACGCTTTGTCCCTCGGATATCGAATCCTGTTTATTTTTCGTAACGCGAAAGAACTTTTAATATACACACTCCCACCAATAATATTTACCGAACCGTGCGATACGGTACNGTACGGTACAGTCGTAAGCCGGAAATTTGCACGTCGCGGAAGTTTGCGTACGCGGTAAATGGAATTAAGCCCGCGTTCGCGTCCGCGTCGCGAATATTTGATCGTATCGCGGAAATAGAGCGTACTCTTTGGCTATTTTTTTTTCCTACCTCCGGACCGATCAAATTAAAAACTGTGGCCGGAGATTTCAGGCGAATCGGCCGGTCCTCTTCGCGCTGTATTTACATCCTAGTATTTACATCAGACTCCGCGCGTGGCTGGTGTCGCTATGCGGGTTGCCTGCGCTAATTTGTGGACTTCACGCCGTGGATACCAATATCGGGGAGCATGGGGGACAACGGGCCGAGATTTCAGAAGCGCTGCTCCAGTTAGCAGAGAACCGTACGGGATCGGACGTTCATGCGGATGAGAGAATCGCGACATCTTCTCCGCGCACGGGACGCAAGAACGAGACGAGACAAGACGACGGCGCACGGACCAAGGTGGATAGCTGATCCCGGAATTTTATTAAAGTTTCACACTCGTCCGGCTCTCGCGGCGAGAGGATCGATTTTCGAAGCGACTACTCCGCCCGCATACGTACACCGGTTTATATACTCGGTGTATATACACTACGGGTAGTGCGCGGCGCGACGGGTGCACTCGTCTGAATCGCACTGTGGAAACTGACCGAGAGAGCAATTTCACTTGTAAATTCGTCCCGGACCGATTTATATATATGTATATATA
>JAJVSH010000026.1:1078903-1208292 GCA_021460005.1 Tetramorium alpestre | reverse complement strand
GTGTGTGTGTGTGTGTGTGTGTGTGTGTGTGTGTGTGTGTGTGTGTGTGTGTGTGTGTGTGTGTGTGTGTGTGTGAGATGCGTTCGGGCCGCGCCGAACGCGAGACTAGAGAGACTTGTATGTAAATGAACGTTTGCGAGAAGAGGGATGAGGGTGAAGTTCGTTAAGGGGATTCTCCGTGCGATCGACCTCTTGCAAAGTTATATCAATTTTCCGTGATTTTACGGCGAGTAATCGTGCAAGGTTCCATCGGGCGTGTTACTTGGCGCGCGCGCACGTTACTCGGTGCACAGAGATGTTCGTTGAGGCGATTATATCGCTCGCGGGAACGGAAAGTTTCGCGTTACTCCCATAGATCTCTCCCACTTTCGTAATTACAGGTGGACGACGAGATTAATTCTCGTAATTACTCATGATATACCTGTCTCTGACTACGTGCACCTTGCAAATATTATCCATCTCTTCTCTCTCTCTCTCTCTCTCTCTTTCGGCGGGAGTGAAATTTCTCTCCGTCTTTGCCAAACGGGGCAATCGAGAGGAGGAATCTTGCCTTCTCGGCGCGGTATCGAATCGGGAAAATAAGCCGGCACCGGTTCAAACGAGCCACGTTTCGCAGGGACATTCGTATTTCGAGGGCGCACGGAGTAAATCTGGCCGTAGCGTTTTACGCACCGCCAGAACTGCCGCCAATTTTTGGCCGAAGCCGTTTCGTGTAAGTGGATTGGAAAACGTCGGAATAGATTACCACTCGCGGCGGGCGGACGGCCGTTTCCGTAGAACAATCCACGTACACCGACACACGTGACGTGGACATAACTTGCGTAATATCCACCCAGGTGATCGCGCGCACGTGTGTGTGCCGATTGAATTTCTCGACCCAGATGCTCAATTTTCGCGGTGAAACCTTTCGTATGGTCCAAGTGCTCTTTACCTGCGAGAAACGACCGGGCCGGTATATCGAGTTCGACTCGGGGATTCGGATCGGATGAGCGGATTAAAACGTTACACGGACAATCCGCGCGGGTCCGTTCGATTTAATTCGCTAATTCGATTAGACCCCGGCGTCCTCCGGCCACTCTCATAATTTATGGAGCGACGTTGCACCGGTAATTCGTCCATATACTCCTATTACTTATTTCGGATGCGGAATACGATCGATCGCGTCGGGCCCGAAGCGACTGGCTGCCTAATTCCGACATTGTCAATCATCATTAATCTCGATCGGATGAATGTCAATTATATATCCAGGCATCCGTTTTCCGCAGACATAAAGATTAATTCCTTGATGGCTGTCTTGTGCATGCGAATTCAACGCGCGGATACTTTTTTTTACGTTAAAATATTTCTAAACAAAGTAATTAATTTGACATTAAAACCGATCGCGGAAATAACTTTTTGCCACGTTTTTCGCAACTCTAAGAAAATTTGGAAGACGGCGAATATTTCTGGCACAACTTACCAGTCTGCTTCTCGGCGACTTTCAGCGTGAAGCCTTCCAGCAGCGTCGGCTCGCTCCTTCCCTTCGCGTTCACCGCGTACAGCATCATATTCAGTACCTTGCCCGGCTCCAAGCCCTGCACCGTGAAAGCTGCATTCTCTCTGGACGTGACGTTGGCCTGCAGGACCCTCGTGTGCTGATCGAACACTTCAAGGAGGAAGTGTTGAGGCTGACCACCGTCGAAACCAGCGGTGCATTCCACCGAGAGTGATTCGGTGGTCTGGTTGGTCAGCGTGCAGTTGTACGGAGCTTCCGGTTTGCCTGCACGCGCCATTAACATTGTTTACAATTCACCCTCTCTCCCTCTGGCCTCAATGAAAATTATTTGAGAGACACTGATTTAGCAACAGACAACGCGGTTCCGGCGCCGCGCTGCGAAACGCTCGGCATGCAGATTCGCAGAACGCTTCCCGGAACTTTTCCCGGAAATCCTTAGCGACTCGGGAGAGGTCGGAGCGGCATATACACCGGTATATACACCTGCCGCGCCGTGCGTATACGTACCCGCAGGAATGATGTGAAATATGCAGGCATTCTTCTGCTGGCCGGCCGTGTTGCTCGCCCAGCAGAGCACGGTGCCGTAGTCCATTTCCGTGACCGGCCGGTATGTGAGGATGCTCTGGGTATGCCGAGTCGAGTTCTTGTAACGCGCCTGCGGCACGTCTTCCATCTCCTCGGTATTGTTAAAGGTCCAACGGAAACTCTCCGGCGGCGGATACGCCTCGACCCTGCATATCACTCGCGCGTCCTCGTGCCTCGCCACCCCGTAGATTCGCTTCTGATCCGGCACGCAGATCGGTTTGTCTGGGAGGAGAGAACGGACGAGCGATTTTATTAAATCAATACCGAATACCGAAACTTTTGTTCTATTTCATTTACTTTGAGAATATTAATGTCATTCAGTGTCTTTAAATTTTATTTATTATTACATATTTATCCGTTTATGTTGACGTCGAGACAATTTTACATTTCCCTTATTTCTTCAACTTTACGTTTCAATTTTAATATATTTGTGGCTCAAAGAACATTCGAAATTCAAGATATTAAATGGCTAGCGCGTAATCTCGGAAATATAAAAATTTACCACTGATAAATCAAAACGATCGATTCTTACAGGGTATACAGTGAACAGAGACAACCGCAACATACGATATGGAGATCGAGAAGTTTACGCGCATTTATTAAAAGTGCGAGAGGCGCGGCACGAAGCGGGATGACCACTGCCCGGCTTTTCGAGGGGAGATCGATGGGCATTATTCGCTCGCTCGCTTGAATAGTTTCCCCATTTTTCGCGGCGGAATGAGTAAACGAAGGTCGAACGGGAGGTATGGGGGAATCCCAGTTTGCCGGTTCGGAATAATTTGTTGGCTCGCTGTGGATCGTCCTATTTTTCTTCCGCCACCCTTCCCCCCTCCCCCTCCCCCGCCCATCGTTCATCTCTACGCCCCTTTCAACGTGTTTTTAATGAATAATCATGCCGACATCTTGATATTTGACGTTTATTCACGAATAATATCCTTCGAAGCCTCGTAAACCCGGTGACCAATTACGAGGCTAGATTGTCGTGATTCTCCTCAAAGTCACCTCGAAGGCGCTTAATAACGTCGCTATTTAAATGTCAGTCATCGGTTACGTTGCCGTTGTCGTTTACATCGTATTACGTTGAAATATTTGCGACGTTGAGCACCGCTTTGACGGGCAGAATAATTACATGGATTTTGGGCGGAAAACGGAGTAATCGGGGCTGGCTTTATAAAGAGCGAGCGAAGAGGTAGAAACGTTATTTTCGACAAAGGAGGTCGAAAAACCGTGTCGGAGAGAAGATTTAAAGTTGTTCGAAACAAGATTCCTTTTTCCATACAAACGATGCAAACGGCGTTTCGCGTCGGAATGCATTTTTATCTGCTTTATTTTTGCTACGCGCGACGGATATGTTTTATGCTATATATGTAATATCAATGATGGCGCAGAATACTCACACATGATCTTAAGCTCCACGATGTTGCTGTAGCCGTCGCCTTCGACGTTGCTGGCGACGCAGGTGTAATTTCCGGCCTGGGACCGATTCACCTCTCTGAGAGCCAAATCGTATTGCTGGACTATCACGCCGTTCTTCGCGTTATTCTGAATCACGTTTCCCTGGAACAATGCGCATTCGCGATTAGATCGAAATACCGTCAGTATCTCTCGGCTAGAAGGTCTTTATTATTTCCAATCTACATGGTAATACCATCATCGTTGTTATCGAAAACCCGCGACTTATGCGTCTCGAATGTGCTCGGATCAAGCGCCTTAATTGATCAAGACTACTCAAATTTGTCGAGATAAAGAGAATCGGACCGCGACGATTTCACAGAGCACGAAATAATTTATAATCTCTGTCCAGGTGAAATTCATGTTCAAGGTGAAAGTAGCTTTGATGGGTTTCACTCAGGACGACAGGGATGGGATTTTACTTAATTAAATGGGGTTTTATTAATATCGAGTTAATTAACTGCTACGCCAACGACGGCGACGGTAAAGTTGGACGTTTCGCGTATTTACAAAGCATTTATGGACACCGTGCCATAATATAACGTACTATATTAAACAATACATAATGACGTCAGCGACGTGAAGGTAGAACGGATGGGAAACGTGAATAGATATTGTCGGCGAAAAGCGAGGCGAAACGACGCGTAATGAGATCTGCGAATATAACGTCGATGTAAAAACGGCGTCAGCAGAGCGAAGGAGTATTATACCGCCATTTACATCGGTACACCGTTTAGCGTCGGCTATAGTAGTACCTTCGGAGGCGGTCTTCGAGTAACGTTGAAGATCAAGCTTTCGTGCTACATGCGAAGGAAAGCCGCAATACGTATCCGAGTTAAAATTTACTGAAGTGAAATTTATCGCTATATACTTCTGTTCGGAAAATCGCGTTGCAAAATCGTTTTAAGTAAACGGTAGCGAAATGGTCAGTAAAACAGCGCGTCTACTGCATAAATAGAAATTTAATTAAGGTAAAGGATGAGCTAATTTTATAGAGATGCACTTAAGATTGTATCAAAGGATACTCTCTCTCTCTCGCGTAATTGTGTTATATTTGCGTTACGCTTCGCAAGTTGGGTAATATTTAGAGAGGTACGAAGAGGTTTTAGGCATGCGGAAAGTTTGTTTCCTATTTGTCGGTTACGGCTGCAATAGCCATTATTCTGAACCAACAGTTTTAGGAAACTATTCAAACGTAAATATATCACTCGGGAGAATCCAGAGGTCATTGTTCAAACTCAAACCAGGGCTTTTACCCAATTCGAATAATGTATTTTTATCCACGATTCCGTCCCGCGCAAAGTTTCAGTATCGGATTTTTTTTTTCATCATTGGCATGCTTAAAATTTTTAACGATGCGAATGTGGATTCACAACAGAAAGCTTTTGTATTTCATGTTTGGTATACTCAATAATCTCCACTTACATTGTGTTTCCACACGACTTTGTAGGCACCCGGATTCGCATGCACTTTGCATTCAAAGTATACGTCGTCACCTTCCTCGATGTCATCCGGGTTCATGTTCGAGCCGAGTTGCAGGTGTAAAATTGGGACAACTGTAAAAGAAAAAAAAAACGTTCCTGATTATTTCGCGAGTCTTGCTTGTTTTTTCAATGATAAATACGTCCTCAGAACAAATAGTTAGCTTTAATTATTAAGAAAAATTAATTTTATCTATTTTAAAAGATTATTGAAACAATTGCTTCGTTATTTGTTTAAGCGTTTGTAATTTATAGAAAACTGTTCATATATCGCATAAATAAACGCAAGTCAATATCTGTTGAAGCACTCATTTTAATTTAATAAATAAAATCACGATTGAAGATAATAATAAAAAAGAAACAAATTTTCTGTAGACATTACGAGTAAATTTATCTAAATTTACTTTCTCATCATTATTATTAGAGAATATGAAAATGTCCTTTCAGTTTCAATACACAAATTCGCGGAATGGAATTCCTAATGAGTTATAACATAGCCATCTTTCATGAGGATCCGACCCAGAAACGGCACAGTGAAACTTGTCTCGCAGCGAACTTTCAAATTTGCGAGCGTCGAGATGCCGCGGCAGGCAAATAAATCGGGTCGCGCTGGTCAGCCGCCGCAGCGCCGAACGTTCCATTTTGGCCCCGTCGTTGACGTCTCGTTATTGTGATTACATTCGCGTTTGCGCGAACGTAATCTATATCGACGGCCTTGTTTCGGCCTGCCAGGCTTTTAACCCGTTCGATATACATACGGACGGCGTATGGTGCTTGCACGGTCGCCCGGCCGTACACGTTATGTACACGTGCACGCGCCGTATGCCGTACGTTGCCGTATGCCATGCACGCGAATTTTCCGATGTGTCGATTGTACCGAGAGACGACACCCGCGCGACGCTCGCGCTTATGAGTTTACGGCTTTGATGAATTACTGCCAGCTTGTTTTTACGTGGTGATGCGCGCGTGGGTTTAATGCGCGACAAATTCGGATTTAAATCTCGGAAACGCTCATATCCCTGGCTACTTTCCTGCTATATCTAATCTATTACATCTCTCTTCTAAAGGAAAAAAATTTCAGAAAAATACTCGCAGCGAGTCGGTTAAAGCGAAATTTCTGGGATAAAGAGAAATGTTTATAGCACACATGTAATTTTATCTCCGGTAGATTTAATGTTTATCTTCATAGTTGTTTAAAAATAAAAAAGTAAGTATTATATATATATATATATTTCTACTGTTTATTACACATCAAGAGGTGCTCTTTATTCGTTTTTATAGCGTAGCAAGCATAAAAGAGAGAAATGGCCCTAGTCGCCTGTTATTATCCTTTAATACGGATCGAATACTGTTGGTCCGCTCACATAATATTGATGACTGTGTATTAATGAATAATGATATCAGTGATAATAATGCTGGCTCTGCAGAGCATATCGTGTTGCCATTACTAATATGTAAACTCGTGGTCTACCTCAGTCATCGGTTTGTGATCTGATATTATCCTCGTCCCAATTTTTTATTTTACTGCGTGTGCCAATATCATTCATATGGATCGTAATTATTCCAATTATGCATATGATAGCATGCATATGTTGTCGGAATAATATCCAGCAAAACAAATTACGTTATTGTTGTGTGTTAGATATATATGTACAAGATAAAATGTATATCGCTTAGATAATTTATTGATGATATCGTTTTTCTTCTCGAGCCACAATTCTAATTGAAAATCTCTGACTTTCATTGATCGTGCAGCTCTATCCATTCATTGTACATCAGCAAGAGAGAATGCATACTTACAAAAAACGTTCAGTTTCCATGTATCTTCCGCTATACCACCTTGAACTTTGGAATTTTCAGCTCTGCACGTGATGACTTTATCGTGATGCGCTAGGGTAGGCTGAAATGTCAAGATGGAGCTCGTCATGTTGCCATCTTGCGACACCTGCAACAATCGAATCGCAATATCCGTTCTATTAACAATCTAGCAATTAACAATCTTATTTATCATCAAGAAGAAGAAATACTTTGTATATATAAATATAAAAAAAAATATATAAATATCTATATAGATAATTTAACTTTCTTCCAATTTCACGAAAGCAGTTGAGAAGTCAAAACACAAGAAGAATTAAAAAATATGATAGTTTAAAATTGAAAATAATTCAATTTATTATTCAAAATCAGAATTACTATACTCAAATCTGTTCGAACCAAAATTATCCGTTTCAGGATTTTTTAAATTCCATTTTCTCAAAATCATTTAAATGTTAAATATGGTTTTTGCTACTATTACAACAGTTTGAATCTCATCTCCAGAGGAGATCATATTAAAATTCTTAATTTAATATTATATTAAAATTTTTAGCAATCTCGATTTTAGCATTATCGAATTTATGAAAAATATATTCCCATAGTCGATACCAAAGTCATAATTATGTATCACATATTTTAATGTGCCTTATGTCGTATCCGTTAATTGCTTTCCCGATATTTTTTGCCGTGGCACGCCTATTAAAGTGCGCATCGCACGCAAGTACGAGTAATTAAATCACGTGTACTGTAATATTGGCTAATACTTAATATCAAAATACTATTTATTCGTTAATCGGAATAATAATAAATGAACAATTTGCAACAACAGCGGCTACATCCACTCATTGTCAACTCCGATCAACAGCATCGGCATTTTATTGAATATTTCGCGCATATTGTTACGAGAATTAATTTGCAGGCGCTTCATTAAAGTTTCGTTGCTAATTAGTGTCGAAGCCAGATATCGTGCATAATAAATGTAGAAACGTGATACATGCAATTCAATACGATCACTATGAGGAAAGAAGTGATCGCATTGTGTGGCGCATTGAGATAAGCTATTCGAAAATGTCTTTTTTGTAATTCCATAAATTATGCGCAGTCCTAATTTCGCTAAAAAGGTGGCTTCGGCCCTCGGAAGAATAGCCCTAGTAGGTATAATTATTCGTACTCGCGCGAGGCAGCATGCGTTTGAAGTAAGGGCTTATAAGCCAAGCGTTAATCCGGCGATAAGTCTTAATGACCGGACGAGTCAGTCCAGGAGGCGTTTATCACCCACCGTTGCGGGTGGTGTAATAGGATCTGGCTTTCACGTGAGTATTTCACCCTTACCGCAAACGCAACTTTAACGTGCACGAAACCGGCTACTGTATTTACGCAAATGTACGCGAGCCTGGATGTCTCGTCAGAAAACATGTAATTATCAAACATGTATGCACACTGATCACTCCTTTGACGCGCGCGATCTCGCTCTGTTTACATGTAAGAATCTCCATTACATCCCGCAAGCAACATACTAATACTGTACTTATGCTACATTTCAATATTCAGGAAATTAACCCAGGACAATTGTAATATAAAAATCCTTGGATCACAATAGATTTTAAATTATAAAACATTCATACGAGTTAAAGAATAATATTGCACAGAACTCAGGTTTTTAATTACGTTTATATTTACAGCGTATGATGGCGTCTTTTATCGATCTGTTACTGATTTTCCAAGTTAATATTGGTTTTCTTTATTTAACGCTGATTTGATCAGCACAAATAAAATTTATTTACATTTTAATAAAAAAATATTTATAAAATTTAATTTATTGTTACCGTCTTTTCAATTTTCTAAAAAGTAATAAAATTGGATGACTTAAATAAATTTTAAAAAAGAAAAACAAAAAGAAATTGATTCGCCGCACTTCTTACTTTTTAAGTATTTTTTAAAATTTATTAAAACGTTAGATTTTGCGTAATAATTTTTTTTCAGATGAAATAATTAATTAATTAATTATTCAAATGTTCATGTTAAAAAAGGTTAAATTGTATGTAACAATTTGAATTCCTTTTCTGGACATTTATCATATATAAATTAATTAAATTACAGCATATTTGTCAGTTTAAAATCCAAATAATAATAATTTCATTATATATTTTCGAAACATTTTCAATGTTTAGTTTAACGGATGTTTAACTAAAAGATTTACCAGACGCAAAATATGCTATAATGTATTCTATTCTATGTATTCAAATCCATTTAAAATACAAGAAACAGTTTGATAAACATTTATTCTTATAATGTGTAAACACTTCAATTCGACGATGAATGGTGTGACAGAAGATGTTTTTGGCAATGTACATCATGTTATGTACATATATACATACATACATACATACACGCGGTCACTTTGCTGTCATTCGTGTGATGGAACTTGAGCAGGTAAGATGATGACATGAGCTGTTCGATGTATCATCGCATTACCGCTCGAAATGCGATCACGACAAGTATCAAGAGAATATCAAACACTATTATTCTCTGTAACGAGTAATTAGCGATTACGGCGAGATTAATTAATTCTCGTCATTAACGACTTTGCAACCATATCGAGATTTACTTTTTAATAGCAGATCTCTCGCTCGATTTTGCAGCAGAAATCGCGGAGCGCTAAGAAACGGGAATTACACATTATTGTTTCATTGCACGATTCATGAGTGATAATTATTTGTTTAATACTTGGATTCGAATGTACTTCGTAAAATGTCTGTATTTTGTCTGTAATTTGCCTGTATTTTCAGATCAAAAGAGCGAAGTAACGCCCGAATTGCCAGATCAAGTAATTCAAGTAACAAAAAAGTGTATTAAACGAATTAATGATACATGCGCTTCTAAATGCGCTTTACGATACTGAATTTTGACTGTGCATTTTTCGACGGTTTATTGTATCTTCATTAGCCATAAGCTTTATTAATTGTATCATATATAGTATGGTATCTGAATGAAACAGTATTTACAAATTTTTCGGTCATTAACAGAATATCGCATTACGAAACGGATCAACTCCGAGTTGAATGGCGTAACAAAGTATTTAATTAGTTCTAGTGTAATTAACTCCTGTATTTTAATATTTGTCGATAGCGTGTGGCATAAATTCAATGTTTGTGTATCAGCGATTTGTTAAAACTTTTCGCTAATTCAATATAATTGGATAAATAAGTATATTAAATTCTGAAAATGAAACTGACTGATATCATCATTTCAATTCAGATGTAAAAAGAAGGAAGTACAAAATATGAAATGTATCTGATATAAAAATTTAATTCCTTTATGTTTCAACGACAATAAACAGCTCAATAATTAATATAATTAATTGATTTCTGTCATATCATATGGTACATATTAATTCAATAATTTGCAATAAATGTAAAATAAAAGACGATTTTATTTTGATTGGTGTAATATTAAATATGCACGTAACATTATAAGAAAAATTGTTATTTATAAAAATCGTTTTTACGGCAAAACTAATTGCTTCCTAGCAAAATAATATTCCTGATGATGTTAATAATTTAAATCATCTTACCATCTTATTGCACATGGAATATGGCTGAATAAAGCCAAAACTGTCAAATAAAAATTTTAAACCGAATCTTTTTTAGCTTGATAGCTCAATCATAAGATCTTTAAAATTTTAGTGATTAAAAATGTATTGACATTTTCTCGTTTCTACATGCAAATTTTTTTTTTAATTTACAAATGTTGATTTTGTCTCTGAAATGCGAGTTTTATGGAAATAAAAATAAATTATTTATAAAATTATCGTAAAAAAAGAGAGGAAGAGAATCTATCTGAAATTTTTTATAAAATATTTCTAACTTTCAAAAAAATTTTATTCAAACATTTCCCGTATAAAAACCATGCGAGACTCACCATAGTTTAAATATTTCAAGTAAAAAATTCTAATATTCCGCAATATTTCGGGGAACTTAAATGTAATGTACAACTTATGTTATACATGCCAGGTTACATTTACGCATATCATATTTGTCAGGTCGTTCCACCATTTATCTTTCTTCAACATCAGCCGTTTTAATGGAATTTATATCGTTCTAAATTCAGCGAATGTACCGAGCATATGCAACATGAATTTAGAAGTTTGCATTTTAGAAATAAGGGAAGAGAGATAATGGTTTCATGCACGTAATAAAAATGCCAGTTAATAAAATCTGCCATCTCGTGCCATTAAAAATATTAAAATTTACAATCTTGCAATTCTCTCAAGAGCGCGATCAAAATCATTGATACATTTTCGAAAAGGCACGCAACATTTCAGCTGTTTTTCCCAGAAAAACAGGCTGTAATAAAAGTGTGGCAATAAAAGCGCGAGATCATTTAAAAAAAAAAAAAGAAGAAGAACGAATGGAGCGTTGATATATCGCTATCTCAGATTTATAACACGCAACTAAGCCCGCTCCGGCGTACTTGCAGTTTTGCAATTCCTAGCGCATTCCAGTCGATATCTTTCGCCGGAAGATACGGCCAGTTCTCGACGAGCGGTGATAACACATCGGAGCAGATTGCCCCGGCGAGAAGATCGAAACTTTTGGATCGCATTGTACATACGTGAAGCCCAGAACGAAATTGGCTCGAAATTCGTGCGGCGGTCATAAATCGGCGAAGTCGAATCACCCACTGCCGACTGTACTGTCCACAATCCACCCTCTCTTCCACCCTTGCCGCGATTCCCACCCTGCGTTCCGTTCTCTGCCTCACTTCTGTATCCACGTCCTCTTTCGCTCTTTCTCTCTCCCCCTGCGTTGGCCGTGCCTCGATATGTCTACCGGTGTCTACCGAACTTCATTCGACACCGCGATATTATGACGTATAACGCGAGATAGCGCGAACGTGTCAGAACTCGATGCCGCCCGCCTGGCACCGACCAACAACGTGATCGTTATTTGCGGCGGAAAATATCAGCCCTTTGGATCTCCGCCACTAGCGGATCATCGTTGATCATGGCCGGTCGCGCGACATCGATCGAATCGGCGGATCGTTATTGCAAAATCCACGCGTATGAGCGGGGCAGCGTAACCGGAGCTCTCTCGCGTACCCGCGTTCATTTTTCATTCGGAAGGTTTTACTGCATCTCGATTATGCACGAAATAGCCGGCGAGAGAATGGCGTTACGTGAAATTCTCCCGTGCACGGAGATCGTGTATCTCTTTAGTGTTTCTTCCGTCATCATCTATCGTGGACTTCTACAATCGGGCAACTTGCACTTTTTTTATGGCTTTATAACTTTAAAATTGTGTAAATTCTCACGTGAATGCAATAAGAGGAATAAACTGTTGTTTATCAATGTAAAGATGTTTAAATAATTCTAAAATTGTTTTTAGAAACCTCTGTGTGTAATTTTTCCTAAGAATGGATAAGACAATGACAGAGCAGAACGGTTGAAGTAGATACAGTTAACTTTCCTGCGCTCGTTTCGATTTCATCCGACGAATTGCATTCTAGAAGGATTTTCTGGTAAAAGCGTTCAACGGATATAATGATAAATCGATGCTTTACAATAGTTCAAGTACGATGGCAATTTCATCATCGTTGCGCGAAACGATCCAGACAAAAAGTGATGCCTTTGACTTCATCGCATATTTTTAACGATAAATTAGAATTGTATTCAAATGATTCATGTATTTCTAAAAATATTATAATAAAAATAAGTTTTATTTTTCATTTTATAAAGGAATTTGTAATTTCTCTGAGAGAAAAACCTAACGAATGTTAATTAAATATCAAACCGCAAGAACTTTCTAAATTTAATGCAACGACTATCGATTTGAAGTTTACAGAAACAATGTCAGCAGTTAATATAAAGTCTGGAAATATTATAATTTATATATATAATAATGAATTGAAAACTTAATCAAGAGAGAAATAGAGAGAAGAGCAATAATAATAAATTAATAATAAAATATGATCGTATGCCGGTATTGTTCTATTTGGTAGAATATTCGGTACTATGCATATCTCTCTCTCTCTCTCTCTCTCTCTCTCTCAATATTCAGATCTGTCATAGAACTATTGACAAGTCTGTAGGATGATGGATGGTAGCCATCGCTTCATAGCAACATATGTACTATACTGTCTATATTAGATAACTTCATCCTGCTCTTAGATCAAAGAGGCTTACTTAACACCATTTCGAAATCGCATTTATCATTGCTCGACTTGTGCGATTAATTGAAGTAGGAAATACAAAGATTCCATCGCATGATTCTATCGCGAATTGTTTAACTGCATTCATTAAAATGAATATAAAAGTGTATATTATAAAGTGATTTTTACAATATAATATTATAAAATATGTATATTGCAATTAAATCTGCCAAAAGATACAATCTGGACTATATTGGACATCTCCAATATGCATTTTGGAGCCGTATTATCCCACAAAAAAGCTCGATTAACAAAAGCCTTTTTCGTTCGTTCGTTCCACTTTGTGGAATGACCAATTCAATTATGCGCGTTTACAGTTTGAACAGAACACTTTGAGAACTTATACACTGCCCGAGACGAGCGGCGGTGTATCGAGATTCGAAACGCGGTTTAACGGAGGGGAGGAAGGATAGCGCGGCGAGTCAAAGAATCACGTTTCAGGAAGAGTTCGGAGCCGCGGAAACGCAAGAAGGGCGTAGATCGATGTTTCGTACGCCGGAGTTCGAGTACGTATAACGGAGAAGTTTCCGCGTCGTCCGGAGTGAGCGGAGAATCAAAGAGGGCGGGAGGAGAGGGGCTCCCGTGCACGAGACAAGGATGAGGCGTCGAGGCCCCAGTTGAATCGGAGCGAGAGCGAGAAATCACGAAAGCATCGCCGCTATCCGGTAATTGCGCCATGGCGTGTCAGAGGGGATGCTTAATGGCAACCGATGCAAATACCGATACCGGCGCTAATGCCAGTGATTTCGCGGAGAAACGATCGAGGAAGATCACCCGGCACACCTCGGACACGGAGACGTACGCGCGCGGTTTTTCGATATCTCCTGTTTTGGCCCGGCAGACCGTTGATTCTTAACGGAATGTTGTTTCTTTTATCACGCCGTCCCTGCGAATCGTTCGTACCGGGAAATAACAAGACGCTACGTGGGTCGCGACGTGCTTTCGCCGACGTTGAATCATTCCGCGACGGCGGGCAGGTTGGCGTGACCTCGTCCCTAAGACGAGGCAAGAGTTCCGCCGAATAAGAATTTCATACGTTCGAGATATTACAAATAGAAGAGATCGGTGTAACACGAGAAGGAGATAATGGAGATCGATCGATGACACCATTAGCGTAGCGCGAGTTAGGTGGCGAGGAGGAAATAGCCGCGCAGCTACGATGAATTATTTTGTTTTTTGCTCCACTTCGGTGGAGGCGGAATAGGAAATTATTTCACGGATCGCGCGTCGTTTGTTTCCCTTTCTGCCTATCGTTTTGCCGACGACACTTGTCGCAACACAACTTTGCTCGCACGGTACCACCGTTTTATCAATCGAATCCGAAACGAGTATCGAGTATCGAGTGTTTTTTGGCACTCGTAACGGTTACGTAAAACGGAATGCGGAAATGGAGTACTCATCGTGCGAAGAAATATGAGTCAACACTTTTTGCTGGGTAAATTGCTCAAATGCTTTAGATTAATTAATTACCCTTCCTCGGAAAAAACTATGTTACATCTGGAGAAAATATTTCTTTCGATATAAAATATGTACGTATACATAGAAAGTATGTAGAAAAAGCGTCACAAATACTTAGACTGCATTTGTAATAACATAAAGTGATATTTTTATAAATATCTTTTATAAAAATAAAAGATTTAATAATAAGCGAGAATTGCTTTTTCCACTGAAAACTTTTTCCCTTCGCGAGATTTTTCCTGCCTTGACGGATTTCAACTACGTCGTAAGTGTCGTTTTGATGAATCTTACCTGTTCTGTGCAGTTGGTGAGCCTTCTGCCATCCATGTACCAGAACAGCTTGGCCGGCGGCCTTGAACCCACTGTCATGCAATTAATGTCGTACTTCCGATTGGCGCTGAGGGGCGCGTGCTCGCTGCTGAGTATCGTCACCCTCAATGGCCTCACTGAAACACAGGAAAGGACGCGTGATCACAAAAGCGCACGGTGGAATGGGGAGCGCAAAGCGGTTGAGGGCGTTGATGGCGCCTGATCAAAAAGCACGAACAAGAATTGCGGCAGCTGCGGAATTGCGGTGCTTAGAGTGGCCACGGACTTGTACCACCGTCCGCCCCTACCTCCCTAATGCGTTTTAAACGAGTGGTACCGCTGCAGTTACCACCCCGAACGTATATTGCCGCAAAACCTACACTCTGATAGCTTCGGGAGAGGGTAGTGGCGCGCGTTCGCGCGGACCGCACCTCTCATAAATTAAGGCTCGTGGGCGTACGTGTGGTGTTTCACGTTGATTAATTGAGACAAGTATTGAATAGTGCGGACAAAATGGAGTTAAACATCAATCTTTAGTCTAATCACAAAATTGTTACAAAATCGTAATTGCCAACGCAAAACGACATTTCGATTATATCAGTAATTTCTCTAAAGATAATGCTAATAATTCTCCTTCTAAACCGCAAATAACAATACGAGAACAAAAATTACAGTGGTTTTTACAACTACTACTACTATTACTACACTGAGAGAAAAATATAGTTACTTTTGGACCCAACCACAATTTTATAATACTTCTAACGATAATTACGGTTAACATAATGATGCATATAGTTAAGTTAATCATATTTATTGTTAAAAATATTATAAAATTATGGTTGTGTGAGGTACTATATTTTTTTTTCAATATACTACTACTAGAAAATCTGTGTTTCGACGAAAATTCATTTTGGGTGAAAAATCGATTACTTAAAAATCTCATAAGCGAGGCGCACACTGACAATGTTTACGAGACATTAAATTACCTTTCGCAGAGGCGTCACGATAAGTGGCGGTATTGACAACTCGACGAGGGGAACGTGGATGAAAGTGCCGATGTATTAGTCGCTCGATTCAACCGCGAAATAAGTCTCGGCTAAATCACTCGCATCCTTCCATCGAATTTAATCGGCAACGGTTCGGCAAAGGAACGTCTTTCTTCGCTGTGCCGGGGATACGGAAAAGCGCGAAAGCGCGACGGCACGACGAGGGTAGATAGGAATGAGGGAAGGGAGGGCAGGGAGCAAAGGCAGAAGAGATTTTTCATTCAAGCCGCACCACGCCCAGAGAGTCTGGAATTAAACTTTCAGTACGCCGAACTTTTGACTCCAATGAAAAATTTTCCTTCCTTTCCCGCTTCCTCTCTCCCGCGCATCCACCATTACCTTCACCTTCGCTACCTTAATCTACCAGCTACAATCACGCTCGCCGCTTCATCGTGTTCAATCGGCATTGGTGCTAAAAGCACGATTACCAGCATAAGCCGCCGGCACTCGAGCGACTATACAATCGTGTTGCATATTCGCATCACGCAATTCCGTGCTCATGCGGTGAATGCGGCATCGCAATTCCGTCTTGAACGCTATTCAATTTTCCGATCTTCAACCTTGTTTAAATGCCATTAGATCCTCGGAGATTCAAGGCCCTACCGGCGCCTGCATCTTAATCTCGATCGCGATTTCATATCCGGCAAATGACTGTTTTTTAATAATTTTTTTCTAAGGGAGAGAATTTTTCGACATTTTTGCAAGCTAATCAGAAATTAGTACCCCCTTCATCCGCTTTCTTTCCAGTACGGCGTTTATTATGTGGGTCGAGCTTTTTTATCTCGTCCCTTTTTTTTCTCCCATGTTTATTATTTCGTTATTACGAATAAAGTAACGTGTACGCTTTTTGCTCTCTCGTCGTTACGTGAGTGGACTAGAGGAGAGACGTGACCGGGAGCAACATTCTTCTCACGTTGTATAAACGTTCGTCAGCTTTTTCGCCGTTGTATTGTATACGCCCGACGGGTGGTCATGACGAATAGCGCCGTGCGAAAAAGTGCGTCGGTGTCCATTAGATGACCACTGAGTGCCCATCGAGCATGCGAACGCGCCGTGGTCACACTGATGGTCTAATGGGTGTCTGACGGATGATGCGTTTCGCGCATGGATCAGATTTTATACAAATAATGTTCTCGCCTCCCCATAGATTCATTAGACGACTTTTTGCTCACTACAAATTTAGTGGTTAATAATTTTTATACTTACCGGTATTATTTCATAGTTTTATAAGACACTACATATCTATTTATAAGAAATTATTTATGATTAAATGGGACGACTGTTCAAGTTGATATTCCTTAGATTTTTTTTTATATTAAGATAATTTTAATATCGTACGATTAATAGATTTTATTTGGAAAAGATATCATTCAAGCATACAATGTCCAGTTTAAACAGGAGCTCTTTTAATTGTTGTTTTAATAGTATTACATTTTCGATACAGAAAATTCTGTATCATTTCCTTAATGAATCTGTATCTTCGGCCAAATAGAAACGAGACTTCATTTCGTTTTATTTCATAAAATAAAATTTTAATTGGAACTCGTTGAAGAAGAGAAAATAGACTATTACAAGAAACCGATAATATAATGGAAAGTATCTATCGGAATGCAATTTATTCGATATTAAAGAATACTGATAATTCCGGCTCTGGCAATTATTGTTTTTACGATAAAACTAAACATATATCTTCACATACATGTCTACAAAGATGTCTTGCTTAGATAGATAAGTTGTAAATAATGCCAATAAAGAACGCCAATGGGCATCAAGGACAATTGTTCCTCGGGATTGTCGACAGTCGCGAAAGGATTCGACACGTTTCAGCTAAGAGGCACGGAACGACGGAATAAAAACGATACTAACGAGATCGGGATGCAAAAAGGGTTAAAGAGAAAGGGTGGGAAATGAGAGAGAGAGAGAGAGAGAGAGAGAGAGAGAGAGAGAAAGAAAGAGAATGAGAGAACGAACGAGCGGACGAGGTTGAACTTATTGCTATCGCGAATTGAAAATACGTCCGTGCTTAATCCGGCGGAGCTTACGGTCGCGTTTGCATATCCTGGCTACTTTTCCCCGGATATCCTGCACCACCATCGAGTCGTTTTTGGTGAGTTTCCTCCGTGCTCTCTCTCTCTCTCTCTGTGTTTATTCGTACTCGCTTTATTACGTTCCCGGAATTAATGCAAAGTTACAGAAGACAAAAAGATTGTAGGTATTAAATGTACTGGCGCATGTACCGAAAAACGGAGCAGCTCCGTATCCGGGCGAATAATGTTACGTAGATGGACCGTAACGGTCACGGCCGTTTGCAACGCTCTGCGCGGTTGGCTTTTTACCGCGACCCGCGAAAAATGCAAAACGATCTCTCCCTTCAACGTGAGCCCAACGGCTGGCAACACGGTATGTCATCCCCCGGACAGGAAGCTGTCCTAACATGACGCACCATGAAAGATGCATGTTAAAATGCCTCCATTCAACCGTGCCTTTTAAACTTCGTCATTTAAGCTGTGCATCACCAGTCGTCGGGGAAACATTTCGAGATTTTACACATCTGCTTTTTCACTCTGTAAAAACATGAAGATCAGCTATTCCCTTTTGAAATAACGTATCCACTTACTCAGGCGCAGGCTTAATATCCTCGCATATGACAACCGATATCGGAATCGTTCGTTGGACATTACCGATATTTTTGTAACACTGTTTTTACATACAAGCGCGACCGCGGAGGCTGCAATTAGCATTGAAGTTTGTGGAATTGCAATATTACATTGTGCGCATTGGCGCTCTAATGAGTAACTCCCAGCAACGCGTCGTGTAAATTTGTTGGCCGACTCTCGTGCATTAGTAGTAACGGACGGAGGGACGCTAATGAGTAGGCGAGCCAGACCGCCTGAGCGTGGACGCTGTTTGAATAGAGTGGAAGACGAAGTTAACTCGAACTGGGTAGATGAAGAGTCCGCGAAATAGCGTCAGCGCACGGGAGTCCGGCGCACAAATTAACAGCGGCGACTCTGATTCTGTTTGCAAGGAATCGCGGCCATTGTGGACCCGAATCGCAGTGCAATTTCGATCACCGAAAATTCGTCTGTCCCCGTCCTATCCGGCAGCGAAACTCGGCGGACAAGTTTCGCGATGTAACGAGGGCCACGCGAGCAGGGAGCGGACGCGCGTTTCACCCAGGTCGCACAAAAGCGTCATCGTGGCCGCGCTTTTATTTGCGTTCATTAGCCATTGCGCGTGTTATGAAACTCTATGTAACGCCGATCGAAAACGGGGGAGGAAGGGGGAGTTTCTGGAAACTTTGTTCAATGGCCGAGTTCGTAAATCAATTACTCGTTATTTCATCCGTGAAATGATTGCGGCCGCGCCTGTGTAAGTTTCCCATGGACGCGCGCATCGATGTTACTCGTGTAATTTATTTATCTCATAGTATTTTCCGGTACGCACGGTACATTCTATAAAGCGAGAAATCCGAGAATTTACCGCTACGTGCAAGTTTCGCTCCAGATCGTACGTGTGAACGCGCGTAATTTATCCCGATAGGAGGACGTTAGCGATTATTGTTTTAACATTCGTTTAATTCTTTTTTATTTTTTAGCATCCGATTTATCCTCCGCGCAGCGCTCCCGGGGATCAAAAACAATTACGTAGACGCTGTCGGTGGTCGATCCGTCGACGCGACAGTGACAAACCTGCAGTAGGGAACGTTCGGAGTGTCCTAACCACTTTCCTTAATTCCATGCTCCCTCTGAGTAGCATCTATCCCGCTCAACAATGATCACCAATAACATTAATCAAGAACGTTCCTCGCCACGCCCGCATGTCGCTCGACGATCCTGCACCGGGTCCTTCGTCGGTCCTTGGGACATTTACGACTCTCTCGTTACATCGTCCCGACGACGAGAGACGGGCGAGCGAGGGAAGAAGCGACGGTCGGACCGAGGGAACATTTGTAAATGCACGGCCGTCGTTGTATGCGCCTCCATACACACAGAGACACGGGCATTCCTACAGTTGCGGATTGTTCACGGGTAACGCGGCCTTGTCCCGCGGGGTCACGCGAGACTCATTCCACTTCAGCCGTAGTCTGAGAGGGCTCTCTTCTGTCTCCTTCAAAAGTACCGTCTCCGGTATACAGTCAAGCCCAGTTCGAGGACTTGTGCCTCTTTCATCGCTCTTTCTCTCGCTCCAACCCCCTTTCTCTCGCCTCGCTCACTCTTCGGCTGTCCTTTCGTTCCCATCGGTGGCTTTGCCCCCGCCGTCCGTTCGCCCTCTCGTCATTGTAGTCGTCGCTGCTGTTGTCGTCATGGTCTCTCGTATTGCGCCATGATACGAGATATCACAGAGGAAAACGCAGAGGCCATCTCGTCGTCCTTAACTATCCGCGCACGACTCGTATTTCTACTTTATCCCCGTCTCACTACCTTTGCGCAGCTCCTTTCCCGTTCCTTCGACGCGGTCGCGCCGCGCTGCCTTTGTGAATTTCTATGCATTTCTCGTGGGTAACGTCGTTTACTACCAACGGGGCCGGGAACTTTGTAAAAGGTCGAGTTTTGATGCTGCGGCAATCTGATTTCGAAATGATTACGAACTGTATTAAGCTTATACAGAGAAATACGAAGAATTAAGAAGAATTAAGAAATGACTTTTAAGTCATTTAAAACGATATAATTATATGAACGCTTATTTAGTTTCCACGTCTAAATCTAGATCCGAAATAGAGCTTTTAATAAAAATTAAATTAATAATAAATTCGTCTATCTCATTGAACTTAATCTCGGTTTTCCAGAAAGCTGCTTGTTAAACGTAAAATTTGCAAACTAAATATAAAATAATTTCATTCTACATGACTTAATAGTTGTAAATTGGTTATATTCGTACATCTATGTTAAGGGAATTTTAAATATTTAAATTTCCTAGAACAAAGAGAGCGTCTTCAGAGTATTTTTGGACAAATATATACTGTTATTGTCTCTCACCATTTCGCTCGAAATACCATCTTTATACAGAAATAAAAAGAAACCTTCTCTGAAAAAGTAATGTCGTCAGGATGAAAAGAAGAAGAGATTCGAGTAAAAAAAATCGCGCCTAATCTCGGAAAATGATATCGCGGATTCTCGCCGACGTAGTACGCCCGGGAGAGCCGCAAAAACGACCGAACCAGTTCGCTGATCGGACGGGGAATAAAACGGGCACATCTCTCCTCTCCCGGGAGCCGGCTTTCCAGCGAAACTCTTCCCCGAAGAGTTTCTCAATTTTCAATTCCATGAATACTCGCCGTGCGCGCGTGAGCGCCAGGTCCCCTGACCAAAATGGCTACCGTGAATCCACCGTCGACGGTGGATCTTTTTGTCTCGCGCGACTTATCAGCTGCGCTCTAGGAAGGAGCCGCATTGAAAAATCACCGATTCCATTAAAAGTTCAACGGATTTCCGGGACTCGGGTGTGATTTTCACCCGCCTCACGTCACGACCTGAAAGATCAGCTCGAGCGCGGCTGAATGCTCGAGCCGTGTCGTGGAAAGCGACTTGATCACCACCGGCCAATCCAAAAGCTAACGCTCGTCGGTATTACCAGATTTTCTCCCGATTTTTTCTTTCCTTTTTTTTTCATCTCTCGCCCTTTCTCTTCCTGCCCCCCACCCACGATCCACAGCGAGCTTTTCTGTTCCGTTCGTCGCGAGCTTTTCTTATCCTCATACACTCTCCCGGCGACCAATTTCCAAGTCTCTCGCATTGTAAATCAGGCCCACCGTTACCCAATTTCGCTGGCTGACTCCATTACCAGCCTGCCCTCTAATTAGTCAGGCTCGATTAGGTCGGGGTGGGCCGGGCCGAGCGAGGTAGGTTAGTGTCGGGTTTGTTCTCCATTCCCCTCGAGAGCGCCGATTCAATCCCAAGGTCGTTCTCATCCTCTTCAGAACCCCCATCGCCTCCATATTATACGTTCTCAATCTCTTCTGTTTCCATCCTCACTTGTAATGGCGACGCTATTCTGCTGCGTGAATTTTACTCTCTCTCTCTCTCTCTCTCTCTCTCTCTCTCTCTCTCTCTCTCTCTCTCTCTCTCTCTTTCTGGTTCTCTCTCTCTCCCCGTTCACTATCCTTCCTCCGTTTCACGTTTTAATGAAGCGATAAAACGTACATGTGATTTCGTTTCGTCCGTTGTCCGCGTTCGCTCGCTTTTGATAATCTCTCATTTGTATTGCGCTTGCATCTCGACATTGCACTCGGCTTTTTGATGCAGTGACCGCTTATAGCTCCAGCTAATTAAATTCGCCCGAATGTGTGTGTGTGTGTATGCAAGTCGGTGATCATACAGACGGTTAATATCGTTACTCTAAATATTCAGTATATTGTTCAATGTAGAATTGCGAAGGATTAATTTCGCACGATTAACCTCGTTTAACGCGATTTATAACGCGTCGAATGATCCGTTCTATGTAAGATCCGTTGAAAATATATGCCGCTCCATACTTCTATCAAATAAAAACCGTGAAAAATGGCAAGAGAATCGACCCTTGTTAAGATTTAATAAGGGTATCAACTTAGCCTTCTAAGTCCAGAATATCACGTTCGATTCACGGCAGATTCAATCAAACGTTAGTCAGACTGATTCATTACATTAATCTTCCCGAGTTTCTCCCTTCCTCTCTCAATAAACGTTGATCTTTCTTCCGCAAGCAAGATTGAAACCTTTCACCTCATATCCGATTCCATCAATTCGAACTATCGACATAGGTATATAAAAAAATTGCGAAAAGGAGGTGCGAGATTATCTCTCTTTTTTAATTACGAGTATGCAATATCGATGTTTAAAGAATTTTGTTTATGCTTATGCAAATGCATGCAGTATCAAATAAATAATATACAAATTCTATCTTAGAAAATATATAAAAATATTTAAAAAATTAAACATATATCTATATGTATACACAGTTTTATGTCATTTGCATTTAGAACGTTACGTATTTATGTAACGCAAATACTTTTAGATAGAGCGAGTTTAAGATATCCTAAAAAGCGCATAAACATTTGAGCAGTTCGTCTGTAAGAGTCTAAGACAAACGAAAAAGCATTACTTCTGCAAGGCGGAGAGATAAGTTTAAAGTGCCGTACTTTACGATTGGCTAGCAGAAAAAAGATACGGCTCGGTTGAATAGCTTCGAACTTCTCGACTACTCTGACGAATAATGAATACAGTTATTCCCCNCCCCCCCCCCCCCCCTTAAAACCGCGACGACGGTGAAGAAGTTTCCAACGAAATTATCATTACGAGAAGATTTCGCCGCGCGACGCTCGCATTAGCGGGCGCGACAGGCATAATCAAAAAATATTCGTAATTATTTTAATTTCGTATCGCTCTCCCCTTCACGTTTCGCGCGGTTTATTTCCATTTCTCACAGCTGCCAGTGAACGTGCGTCCCGGTGAAAATAATTCGGGCGATAAACCCCTGCAGGGGAAAAATATGCCATTACCGGGCGCTCCATTTGTAAATGCGACGATTTTCGAGCGCGCAAGCGTTAAATATTAATTTTCTCGGAATAATGGGATTTCAAAACCACGGTACACAACTGAATGTGACACGCGATGTACCGACTGGCGGTCGGTACTTCGGAATTTGTGCAGAAAGACTCGATGAACCGTGAAATAATAATGATCCGCGATTAAACTGCGTTATACGCGGCCATCGTTCAGCGCGCCGTACGTTTTGATAATTTATTTCGCAACGTTCGTGCGCACTCTCCTGTCACGGTTCATATTAACGGCCGCGGTTTATTTATTATGAAACGTTTGCTAGCTGACCGAAGGGCCAGATCGATTTACTCTTCGATAGGCATGTCGAAAATGCTTTTCGTCCATAAATCGCACGGATCCGGTCGCAGCGCGGTTGCCTTGATTTCCCTTATAATATCAAACATTGCAACAGTGACGTTACATTTTACGTTGAAAGCCAATTGCACAATTTGTTATAAATCGTGTAATCGAACACTGGAAAACTTAGAAGCAAGTTATATTTTTTACCATTTCTCGTAAGAGAAAAATATAGTGACCTCTATATTTAGACAGAGGAATATCAGTTTCATTTCTTTTTTGTACCTAAAAATTGAGTTTGTTACGAAATATGAACTATTCTATATTTGTTAAGAAAAAAATGCGTGGCATTTACAGCATTCTCCATGAAACTCAGTTGGAAAATATATTTTTTCCATTTTTCTTCATTTGATCTTCTTGTTGAACAGATCGCACAATATCCCATCTATTTTCTCTTGCCGGACAAAGAAAACCCAATCTATCATCAATTTAGCGCGCATAATTCAATCTGTTATAGAACGCTGGTAGATCTTTCGTTGCAACAACGCGAGATCCAGATGAGTTTTCGCGGCCAGGAAATTGCATTTTCCGCACCACTCCGCGTCGTGAAAGCCTTCGCGGCGTTAAGCGAATACTTTCTCGTTCGTTCGCGATTCATCCGGCGTGCAGTCATGCAAATAACGCCTCGAACGTATGTCCATGGGAATCGCACGACCAGCCAGTCGGGGATGAGAGGAAGACGGAACGCGGGTGGTTGAATATAAGGGGTGAGAGAGAGAGAGAGAGAGAGAGAGAGAGAGAGAGAGAGAGAGAGAGAGGAGGAGGCGGGAGGGATAGAAAGCATAAAGTCGCGTGGAAATCGCTCTCGTTTGTCGAGTCGTCCGTAAAAGGCGGCGGAGAGGCGGACGTAAGGCCGCATACCGATAATTCCACGGAGTGCTCCGTGGAATTTATGAGGTTTAATCCTTTGCGGAATCCAAGAGAGGCGGCTCCCTCCCCCCGCCCCGTCTTTCCCCTTCATCCCCATGCCACGGGTATACGACTGCTTAAGGGGATGGGTGGGGCCGGGCCCGGCCCGACGGCGAGGGCCGCACGCCGGAGACGCCCGCGCCGGGTTCAAAGTGCACGGAGGAAGAAAGCCCGCTCGCGTTCTCTGCCTCACGGCGAAAGAGCTCGGGCTTTAACGCCGGGCAATAAAACCCGTGGAGTGGCGTAATGCCTATACGAGTGTGATGCTCGCGAGTATAATACCTGAGAGATACGTATACTCCTTCCCTCCCTCCCTCCCGCCTCCCCCCGCAGGTGCACGGCGGGATTGGTGCGCTTATTTCCTGCGTTATTTGGCAAAATGTAAAGCGGAAATTAAAGCCGATAGACCGGATAACGGCCTGGCACGGATAATTATGTCCGTCTCGTTCGCGTCTCTTCCTTTTGCGGAATTGCCGTGAGGATTTATTTATATATCGACCAAGCTAAATCATCCCGATGTCACGTGTCTCGCATGCATTCTTGATATTGGAACGTGTGTTTGATTCGAGGACGAATTTAAGCGGAAAATTATTCTCAAGATCGAAATTATTAAATGATCATATTGAGTTTGTGAACATTCAAGTTGCGCTATGTGTCGATGAATTACGCAAAATGAGAGATTATTTTGGAAACGGGGCGACGCTTTTTCCTCCCTTACGGTTCCGCCGAGTACGATTGAGAGTTATCGTCCGCGAGCCCGACGCGAAACTTCTTCCCCTCGTGCGATTCGCCCGATAAGCGCGGAATTGCCGTTTTCCACTTTAACAGCCCCGCGCGGGACGTAACTTCCTCACCTGCGTGCATCGCGGCCTTTTTTTTCCGGGCGGGCACGTCGCAACGCGGGCTGCAACTTCCTCGCCCAATTAAAAATAATTGAATGCAAAATCCGCTTTAATTCGCCAACTTTCAGACGGCTTGTGATAGGGGGCTCGTAATTATGCGCGCGGACTCCAAGGCGCGCACTCCACTAAAAGCGCTCGCGCCCTCGCGTTTTTACCATCGTGCCTTTACATTTTTACGACAAGTATGCATCACTCGGCCATGACGGATATACGGCAAAAGATACTGGCATGTGTCGAGCTTTTATGCCGAAAAGAGAGAAGACGGGGGGGGGGGGGGGGGAGGCGACGCGATAAAAGCGACTCCGGGAAAAAAGCGAAGTGCTCGTACGCGATTTATTGTAATCACCACTAAAACACGGTATGCAACAATTTGCAGTGACGTTCAACGATGCGGATTCAGTGCTCATCGATCGCGCTCGCAATATGCGATTAGACGGGATGACGTTACGACGAAGTCCGTCATTAATTCTTTACGCCTCTTGCGGGCTAGAAAAAAAAAAAGAGAGAAAGGAAAAGAGAACGTTGGATGCCTTATCGATCGTGCCGAGCCTATCATTCGTCGCTCATTTACCGCAAAAATGTCGGCTCGGTTCGCGTACGATTGCCCTGGTACTCTGCCAATCGCGGACGATAAAGATCAACACGAATTATCACCTCGCGGAAGACGCAGTGCCCGTACAATGCAATGGGCCGCATCACTAACGCGCCATTACCCGAATATTTCAGCAACATTGAATTGCGACGCACGTATGTACGCGCGGCACACATACGCACGATGGAAAATTGAGTCTCCGCCGAGTTTAATTGAACGCGCGCGCGGTTTCCGAATGCTTGTCCGTAACGCGAAACGGCGAAATGATAATTGACGCGTGCTTACGGCATTCGCTGCGGAGACCGTTTGCCGCACGCCTAAAAATCGCACGCGCTTTTGTTCGTCGCCGTTGTCGCGTGTATGACGCGCAGTTAAATACACGCACCCCATAAAAAGGATTCGGTCGCTTTGTCGCGAGCAAAAAGAAGGATGGATTTTCGATAATTTCCCGCGAGCACGGTAGACGTTCCGCCAACATTCGACTTTGCCTTCTATCGTAAATTCCATTCCTCGATGAAAATCGTGGGTTTTTTTGTGCAGAGGAGAGGGCATGTATTATCTTTGCTAAAGAGCGCTATTGACATTTTTATTACCGTCCTCGTCACATATGACGTCTGCGTGAACGCATGTCATCGCTAATATTCCGCTTACGCTCGCGTTGTCGCTTTCGTTAATACTTTATGTGTTATATGGAAGGTAAATTTGGAATTTTTCACCGCTGTCGTTGCTCCGCCTTTGTTTCCCGCGTTTCACAAAAGCGCACTTAAGTTATTTTTTCGAACAATTCTCTTGGAAAGATTCTCTCGCGAATTACGAAATTACGCGGTGAAAAATTTTCGCGGTGTAACAATACGAATTTTGCTCCTCGTATACCTTCGACGAGGAAAGCTCTTTCTTCACTGAAACCGCTAATTCTCTTTGCGGACGCGGTAGTAGCTTTTCGCCGAGCTTGAAACACCAAGAAAAGCGGAAGGAATATCCAATTCTGAAAAGATAATAAGGCCGCGACACTGTCGATGAGCATCAGCGAAATGGGGTGAGCCACTTTTAGGGGCGGCTCGTCGCTTCACGGCGAAAACGAGGTAAAGCGAGGGAAACCATGATGATTTTCCGCGCGACCTCCGATGCCCCGAAGCCCCTCTTTCTCCTTGGAATTTAATAAAAATCCGAGAGCTTCCGGAATCGAGCTTGCAACCCGTCGTCGCTCACCGGGATCTACGGGGGAACATTATGCGTTTCGACTCTCTCGGTGCATCGCGCTTCGATTCTATTTCGCCTCACTTTCCCTATCACCCTTCTCCCCTCCTATGCATCTCTCCCTTGTTCTTTCCTCTCTTCACCACATCACATTTCGTCGAGACGTTTCACCCTTCTCGAGTAACTTCCAGACAAATTGCGTTGCCGAGCGGTGCTTGGGTCGACTATTTCGAGGGAATCGAAGTATTTGTTATATAAATATCGCTGCTACAACATACGATTCGTTATTCGGTCAACCAATCAATTGTGCATTATATCGCCAAGTTTAAACAGCTGAATCTTAATTTAAATCAATCTCATACAAGCATATTATTGTGTATGTCTGTGTGCTTTTATATGTATAACAAATAGTTTATTCTAAACTCAAAATAGTCGAGTCCGCGACAACTGCACATTTTGTACGCTGATAAAAAAATTCGAGTAGGGAAGAAATGCATCAGCATCATATAAAAATTAAGTTAGTTATCTTTATCGTCTGCCAGGTTTTAAATTGCTCCGCAATTCTTTGCGATCGGAACTGCGAGAATGGACACGTCGAAAACGTGAGAGAAAGAAGAAATTGGGAGCACGTGGTTGCGGGATAAACGGGATTGCAGAGCCGAAGCCGAGGCTCTGGGTTAAATACTTTCCCGCTTCGGTATTCAGCTTCGTTTACTCGACAACGCAGATTTTCCCTTTGGCCCGATTCGCAAATGCATTCCTTTTGCGTCGATTCACAGAGGAAAGCGGCGGGCACGGCTGGGCGGATCGATTGTACCCTTTGGATTTATCCTCCTGAGAGACCGCAGGCGGTGTTACACTTTGTAACTACGGCGCAACAACGAAACTACGGAGCTCCATGAGTTTCAGCTATCTGCCGCCCTTTAAGCTTTACGCGTAAAAAACGGGGGACCGGACGTGCTTATAATTCGTATTATTTTGTAAATCAATACTATAAACGCAATTTCTTTCTTTCAATTTACGCGTTATTAATTATGTTATGTTTAATTGGAAAAAGTCGCGCGAAAAATTAAAAAAAATTACATCAAAATCGAACTGAGATGATATCGGTTTTTAATTTATTTACGAAAAAATTGGAAGCAACTGCGCATTGTAAAAATATTGTATGAAAAATAATATTGTCAAAATATTGAATGAAAAATAATAAACACTTACGATACATTTCAATCGCCACCGATGTCGACACGGGTTGACTGATGTTGTTGTTGGATGCTTGGCAATCAAACACCGCATGAAGATCTGCTCTTGACAATTCTCTGACGATCAGTGTGTTTCTGCGCAGAGCAGGAAACTCGCCTGGCTCATCCTTAGAGTCTAAAAGCGTTTCTCCGCGCCACCATCTCACTTTAGGCTCGGGGCGACCTGAAAATAAGTACCATAAAATTTATTAGCTTTGTCAGAAATAAAAAGTTGATATTAAGTTCAAATACCCTTTATGCATAAAAATTTTATATCATTTAATAACATTTTCAATTTTAGTTCAGAATTTTTACTTTCAATTTCCATCAAATTTTATACCAACGAGAATAATAATACAGTAATAATAATCCTAATTAAAGATATATGCGCATTTAAAATAGACTGCCATCCTTTACCGTTTGCAATCTGAAATGAACAATTGACAAATAAAATGAAATTTATTTACAATGCCTTCAAATTTCCCTATTGTAAATATCAATTAATAATATATGCTTGCTTAATATTAAATTGAAACTGAAAACTTTCGTTAATAAATAAATTTCAACAAAGTACGTAAACGTATTTATAATAACAACTTTTACTTTAGATAATATCTTTTTAATAAAGATAATGAAATTTTTATTAAGACATTTTATATCATTCATTATCCTTAAAAATTTCTCAAGAATACATAAATTTTGCAATTTGTGCTTTCTTCGCCAGAAACAGTTACAACGGCATCGACATATCAGCCACGCTATACAGTGCAACGTATCACGCGGGTGCCTTTCTGTCTTACTACTTGTCCGCGAGAGAGTTTGCCAAGTTTCGTGCATATACGTTCATACACTCGTCCTCCTTGCCCGCTCACATCGGTGTAGGCTGTGCGGTGCGCGTTAATTCATAATTCATAATGGTCGTTGCGTGCGGATAATCCCCCGAGGGTGAATATCCCGTTAAAGGGAGGCAGCGAGTCGAAGGGGCGGTCTAGCTTGTACCGGAGCGACCTCATTATTTTTTACCGGACCTATTTTCGTTCGGGAGGGACAAGCAGAAAAACACGCGCGGCAGCAGCGAGAGTAGGAGAGAGGTTGCGCGGGCAGTGGCATTGGGGGTTGTAGGAGTAGAATGGAATTGTAGGCGACGGTGAAGAGCGGTGTAAGAGCGGCATAGCACTGTCGTGTCCCTCGGGTGGTGGCATGCGAGGTAATAAAAATAAATTTATTATCGTTATTGCCTTCGCCTTGCCGACACAACAGCAGCGCGTGAGCGCGCGCACGCCCGGATATTAAAATGTAATAGAATAAAGGGGAGCGCCGAACGAATGCATGCATCGCAATCGCAAAGCACTCGACGTTTTGTCGAAGCGTTTAACGATCCAGGCGACGGTACTCTTTTAATTCTGTATTTACACGAGGCGTTTGAACGCGCAGGCGAAGGGGTAAATGGCGTTTCAGAAAATCTCTACAGTAAATAGTAAGTGTTTATTCGTTCTCCTCGCGGGGAGATCCCGATATGTTTTCGTCCATAACGACAACGTGTAATCGAGCCATTACAATAACTGCGAGATCAAAGAGAGAATTATCGGACGCAATAAAGAGATACACCGTTGAAAGATCGCGTTGGATTCGGAATTTTTTTAGAAATTCTCGCACCGTCAGAGTTCAGAGAAACGTTCTTTATCCGCAATATCAGAATGCGGTCGTGTGAAGTTTTAATTAGACGCTACAACTAAGAATAACACGACTCCGGTCTACGAAATGAATGAGATCGTGGCTGTTTTACATGCGCGAGCGAGAGAATCCGAAGAGAGACCATTCCCACCGGTCGTACCAATTATTCTAGTGGCTCTTTCGCGGAGTATTTACGAGGGCAGCCTCGAAAGAGAATATACTCATTGTCAGTATTTTCATTCGACCTCTCTCTCTTTCTCATTATAGAAAGTAGGACTTACCCCCAGAGACGAGGCACTGCAGTCTCATGTCACCACCTTCTTCGTAAGGGCCGGCCACCGCTGGGACGGTCTTTCCGCGTTCGTCGATAATGTTCGGCTTCTGCGGCGGTACTGTAACAGCAAGAGGAAAAAAACAAATTAAATGTAAGTAACTGTCGCGATGAATACAAGTACTGATACTTAAAGAAATGCAAAGGGAATTTATAAAGATTGTTATTTAAGGGGATGCTGGAGTGATGCTCGAACTTGATCGAGGTCGATAATGTAAACTGGAATTTTAAGCTATATTATTAAATCGTCAAATTGGCTTTACAGAATACAAAATCCTTTTGCAAGATTAATATTTACATATCAACTTAATGTTTTGTTGACATGTGAATACAACAGCTTTGTATAAAAGTTTAGTATGTCTTAGGCACAAAACAACTATCATCCCTACTTTTTTGGAATGTCTACTTTAATTCTGTGAAAAAGCTTTTTAATTCTATAAAGCCAAAAAAATGGCAAGGACGCAATAATTTGGAGAATATGGGTCTCAAATTTCGGTTTTTTATATAAAGTCAATACTCGCGTGGTTCATTTTTGCTCGTATTTTAATTCTGCAAAAGGATTTTATATTCTGTAAAGCCAATTTAATAAAAATAAATCGAAAATTAAAAATCTCGATTGGTAACTACGTCACTCCAGCATCCCCTTAATAATAAAGTGAAATAATAAATTTCATTTATCAATTGTATAAAATATAATGCATTCCATATTGCAATTCCATAATTCTTTCATTCAATTTTGTATACGGTATATCTAAAATTTAACAATATTATCTTTTTTACAGCATATATATCAATCTGTTCGGATGGATCATGCAGCACCGTATAATTGTAATTGACATACTTGGCAAATATTCGGCAAGCCGAATCGCTGCTCGCATCAAGTTTTCATTTCGCGAGCTCGCTTCTCATCGCGATGAAAAAAATATTAGCGTGAAAGATATCACTCGCGTTATTTCGAGCGCTTATTTTCGACCGCTTTTGTCAGTACACGGTCGCGTTCTTCGGTCGACGTATAACGCTCGGTGCAACCAATCGTTCGAGCGGTTTCGAGTTTGACCGCCTCTGACACTACTACGAGCTATTTAAGCACAGATAGGAAACTTTCCATGTAAGTCAGTGGCGTCCGGGGAGGAGTAATTCACGATACTCGTGCCACGAGCGCCGCACGAATAGTCGAACGAAAGCAGGTGTACAGGTAACCGTTGGAAACTCGTGCGAACCAGCACGAAGGCGCGAGCCGGATAGTAGTCTGACAAAAATTTTCCCTCGGTACAGTAAGATGAAAGATGCAGGGCGAAACTGACGTCTCTTCCGCAACACCCCGTTATATCTCGACTGCGTTAATAATACATGATAATGAACAATACATTTATACATTTTTACGCTGCTTTCTGGACTACTTCTTCGGGTATTACAACGCAAATGAGAGGAGCGCTTTTCGTAATTGGATTGGTATCAGCTACGATCCTTCCGAGATAACTTGCAACCTCTTATTATGTCGGTAATTCGTACACCCACCGCGCGCAATGAAGCATTTTGCGTGCAAGGAAACAATGCGCGAGGTATGAAAAGGGGTACGTAAGGGGGGTCACGCGGGAATCCCCGGTCTTGTATAGTTCGTTCTGACATGCGGATGGGTGGAAGGGTCGGTCTATCGTGGCGTGTAAACGCTGGCAATTGAATATCGGAAATAGCGGCGTGTCGGAACGTCAGAAGGTGAGTGGCGAGCGTATTGCCTCGAAGATAGGCTGCAGTCGCGGTTGGGATGTCGGATGTCCATCCAAACGAAACAGGTTGCCCTATGAAAATTCACGATGGCGAACGGAGAGAGCTCTGGATAAATCGATGTAACCCGACCTGATGCCGTAACGCTAGAATAGCTTTTTAATCTTTTAACAATTTCAATTTTAACTCCCAAAATTCGCGTTTGTAAAGCATTTTATAACTGGTCGAATTTTCTAATCTGATTGAAATGTTAAATAATTAGTTCTTTCATATGATCACGCCATTATACAATAATCGCGTTTTCGTTTTGCAATTATTATATGTAATTAAAGACGTGGCCTTAGAGGCTTATGTAAGGCAATCTCCTTACATGCCTCGAGTTAAAGTTCATCTGTTCTCTCTCATAATTATGCGCACAGGCATATACATAGGACAAATTAAACCAGTGAACCGAACGTGAAGTAAACTGGATTAACACGGATGTGCAAAGTTAAGCCGCCGGTCACGATATCATGCAAGTGAGAGAGTCCCGACGCGAAATCGTTACTCGATACCATCCGGAAATAACGACGAATGAAGCACCTCTGAAAATAGGATTACCGCACTCTCTATATTTTGTATCGAGTGTAATCGATATATTAGCGGATCCTTCGGTATTAACCGCAATCTCTCTCTCTTTCTCTCTCCCTCTCTCGTTGTCTCTTAACATCCAAATATCAGCTTAACATACGGCAAACATAGGCAAACTAAATTATCAAAACGCGTGCTGGCGAGGTACTTGACCTCTCGCGTTTGCAAGCGACGCGAATTGTGCCGCGGATAACGGCCGGATAATTGATTACGCGAGAACATAATAAACAGGGCTGTGTTTGCACGCTTTTAACTTAATGCATCATTATAATATCGAATGATCTAACATAATCCACGGTGAGTTCTATATGAGCAGTCTTTCGGTCACTGGGAAGCTAATCGGAAAGCTAAGCTCTTGATAATGCAACGGATTTAACGTAAAGGTACATTGCCAAGAGAGTCAGACGTTTGCGAAAATAATGATAAGCTTTGTTTACAAATAAGTAAAAATTAGAGATAATGTTATATAACTTTTTTAATCAAAAGATTTCCGTATAACAATTAAACCTGCACTTTTAAATTTTACTTATAAGATAACAGCAATTTCTCGTTGTAAAATGCTTTGTGAAACGATGTAATGTATTTTATTAATTTCTGCAAAGCTTGAGAAATGGTTTTGCAACAACGACTGTTTCCATTGTTCACGAACTTCGCGGAAGAACGGAACATTTCCAACGGAACATTTTCACGTGACAAATGACATGCTGGAATTTAACGGGTTAATTTGTAGCACCTAAGTTTCATATCGGCGGGAGTTGATGTGTCCTAGCAAATTATGATGTTTAATACGTTCAGACACGGAAGAGGAGATTTGTTAGAGCGTATCGTTCGTAGATATGAGTACTTCGAAAATACAAAGATATATTTCTGCTTCGAAACGAGCAACCGCGGGGACAAGAAACCGCAATCACTTTAAAAGATAAATTCTTTTCACTCAAATATTTATTGTCGAAATTCGATATTCAGTCGACCAATTGAAAATATACCGTTTAATTTCTCAGTGCCTGTCCATTTTTCCTATTTTATCCCAAATGTATATAAAGGTCTCTCCTTGATAAAAGTTGTATCAAGCATATTATTAATTGAATGATTTTTTGCAAAATACACGCTGTCCGAGCACAGTACATGTATAAACGCATTATTTAAGTCTTGAACCTTGGCAAAAAGATGAATATTTAATTTATCATAGCCCGATATTGTCCCGACGGCGAGTGTTTCGTACGAAAAAGGTTTTATCTGTTAATGTAATAGTAAGATTCCTCTAGGGAGTGACCGCACTAGTAGTTTTTCCGAAGGGTTACTACGTGGAAACGAACATTCAGTAAATTGAGGAATCATGTAACGAAGTCTTTTTCCTAGAAAAGTGTGCTTTGCACGGGGAAGTGTCCTTTGCCGAAAGAAATGTCCAATTCCGAGGTGGACGTCGCTTTTGTAAAATCTCGTGTCTCTTCTTTCCGGGATACATTAAGTTTCTCGAAGTGTACGCTTTAAACGGAGATCAAACGTTCTTTGTAACAGATAAATGGTGTTGCGTCAACGACTACAAGAAAGGAAGACAAAAGAAACGTGAATTGCAATATAAAGGAAGCTCTGCGATATTTTTTCTTTCAGAGACTGTCTTACAAAATAGAAAAAAAAAATTGTTTCTTCACACGCAATATTCCAACAAAATAATTCTCTTTTTAAATATTATATTGTATTACACGTAATAATACAATCACATAATAAATTGTTCTTTGAGAAAATGAAAAAAAAAGCGTTAACTCGATATCATCTTTGTAATTAAAATAATTCAGTGGAAATTACTCTTTCAGAAGCGTTGTATAAGAAATGTATAGAGCAACGTGATAACGGAAAATTGACTTTGCTAGATGAAACGTATATTATAACGCTTATTAATTACACGGAGAAAACGCATTGAAACTTAACTCTCGAGTCTGGTATAATAACAGTTGATTTAATATACGAAAAGTTAAGAAATACGAATGATATGGCATGAAAAACGCGAGGCAGCCAACGAGGCAACAAGGATTGCGTGCTCAACTATCCTAACTATGTGAAACTGACTAACGGAATTTGCTTGCACATTGTTTTCCGCTGAGTATGAATTTTCACGAGTGGTGGCATAATAGAATTATATCAAAGTTTTATTGCGACGATCGATAAATTATAACTTTGATGATAATAACGAAAATATCATTTTAATATTCTTCAATAATCGCGATATAAAGTTATTCATTATTAGCTACACAAATCTATTTTAAAATATTAAATGAAATTACATTAATACGTGAAATGCAATTTATTCGTGCGATCATTCGCGTTAATCGATTCATGTCGAGCTATCTAAAATATTGACACGGTGTTCTGCGCATGACGGTTGAATCAATGATATGCTGGCGTAAAAGTGAACATTGAAGCGTGATAAAAGTTTCGACGATCGTTACAAAATAAGTGATAAAAGCATAATATAAATTATATTAGAATAGTTAGAATTAAATATTTTTTTAAATACACAGAAAAACAAATTAATCGATAAATTTAATTTTTATGATTATTCCTATAAGTTTTGTAAATGTATTTATTTTTTCGTGCTCATCATATCGCTTATCAATTTTTTTTTATAAAACTGCTTAAACTTTCAAAAAGACAATTCAAAAATAGAAAAAAACACATTAACGCATCATTTATATTTTTTAATGTAAAATTTTTATGGATTTATATTTTGATATACATTCTATTAAACAATATACATATATGATATACATATATTCAATTAAACAAAATACGAACCTATCACCGTCAATTGAATTCTGGAATTTCTAGTCGGACTTGTGGTAAAGTCCACTCGGCATCTGAATTCGCCTTCGTCCTGCTCCTGTACGTGGTTGACGCTCAAAGTTGCTGGTTCCGTTGTTGTCCTGAATAACGCTCGATCGCTGAGATAGTCTTTATCCTGCCAGTGCAACGGTTTTTCCGAGTGCTTGCCGCGCAGATCATAACTGAAACACATATTTTCTTTACTTAATTTATATTCTTCACTTGTCACAGCTGTAAAAATACGACATAAATATGATATTGCAAATTGACGTTGATGTAGACGATGCAAACGATATATAATATTTTAACCATTTTATTCTAAGAGATAATATCATCTTGTTTATAAACATGAATAAAATATGCGGAATACCCAAATGGCTCTACTTATTTTAATTTAATTTTTTTTAATTAATCAAATTGTATATCTTGTAATAAAATATCAAATTGTATCGAAGCCATATATAAATTTCGGAGGGCAGATTCTTACACTAATATTTTTTTTATATTTTCGGAAGAGATAAAAAATTTTTAACAACTCGAAATTTGAATTTACATCCCATATTGTTAAAAACATTCCATTTGAAGATTATTTCGATCGCAGACTTAAACATTCCTTTCACGTTTCTATTATAGGATTAGGACAAAATTTTACGAGAATCCTGTAATCTAGAGAAAACGCGTAGTGTTTGCAGTACGATCTCGTATATAAGCGAAAATCGCTTCACGAATAACGCGTGCTCGAGCATGACTGCGCCATATGTCGCTTTACGTTTTTTTGCTATTCTGTGCCGAGAGTAGCGCGGATCACGATGAAAAATAAAGTGAAACAAATGCAAAACTTCAGAACTAATATGGCGACAGGAGAAGAGAATTTCGTTAACTCTCCATTTTTTAATGCAGTGAACGCCTCGCGCATATTTGATGTAGACGACGAAGCTGGATAATAAAGGGCGCATACGACATAGTAGAACAGCATAATTTCGCTAATTAATTTAATACGATGTGGAGTCCGCTTTTGTGAGATAAATTTCACATTTAAAATTATTTCAACTTTATGGTTAGCACTAAAAAAATTGTAATATATTTAATTGAATACAAAGTTTGTCTCTCTGTCGTATAAATTCTATTATTTTATTTCTGTCACGCGGGATAATATCAGTAGCAAATTTATTTTAAATATTTTTTTATACGATCTTATAATTTCATGACAAAGTTAATTACGCGATAAATTATTGATACTAGATTATTACATTTTTTTAAACATTGTCAGGAAATACATATTTAAACGCCTCACATTTTTATTTTATTTTAATTTTCTATTTTCAAAAATAAATGTCAGTTAAATAAGGTTGATTTTACGTTTAAACATATTTTGACGATGCATAAAACAACGCAGCAAAAATCATGAGCCGTGCTGTACGCTCGAGGTGTTAATTAAGAATGTATCGGCCAGCCGGTCGTCCTCCACATTCGGACGAACGGTTTTACAAGGGAGCTCGCAGCCGCCCGGACGCTTCACCGCAGATCGCCCCGCAGTGCGATTCTCCCTCGCATACCTCGCCCCCGAGACATCGGGTGAGCATCGAATTTGCGGAAATACCACGAGTGCCTCGTCTGATACCAGATTCGGCCGCGCGTAGAGTTGGAACGGATGGCGGACCAACGGTAGAGAGCGGAGGGGAGGGAGGGAAGGACCGGCCAAGCCAGGGGAGGATGGTCGCGAAGGGATGGAGCTGCGGCGGTTAGGGCGTCAGCGGGGATGGGTGCCAGTGTACATTCCTCCGGTGTATTACCAGAGAGCCGGTACACCCGCCAGCTGGCAAAGCGTATACTCGCCGCGCGATCGTATGCTCTCCCATATGCCGGACCGAACAACAACAACCTCCCTTCCCTCCCTCCCTCGTCGCCGGGTACTTCCGCGGACTACGCGGCGCACATTCCCTCGCTAGTTGCATCAAAACACGTATGCGACGTAACACGTGTATGCGCGCGTTTACACGCGCGCGCGCGCATAGCACGCACGCGGGGTTCGGCGAGCGGAGAAACGGCGAATGGAAAGTTAACCGAAACGGGAAAGTTGGCAGTACGCAATGGCGCGAGCCGGCGATATAGAGCGAGAAACCGCTCTCCCGTATATGATCGCGGGCAACGGGGTCGGGGGGTCGAGGGTTCCAAACAACCGTCTGCTGGGGATAGACCAGCCGAAACGATTACTTATACAGCTCGGTGCGCTACCGTGCCTGCAAATTGCACCGCACGTAGCACGTCGTTCGAAAGTTACGGAGCGCCGTAAGGGCGTGCAAGCGGGCCAAGGGATAGCGTATATTACCTCTTGAATTTGTCAAGAGTATACTTATGTACATACACAGCGACGCTTTTAGGAATACTGACGTTGCGAGCAGGACTTTTCGATCTGTCCACTCTTTTCTTTCGCATCTCTCTTTAATTCAAGTAACATTTTTATATCTCAAGAAGTTGAATGTCAAATGATTCTGTGGATATAATATATGTAATATAATATACATACAATAAATTATTATAAATATTATAGTATAGAAAGCAATTCTAAAGATATTTAAATTAATTCGACTGTAGTTGGAACGTATAAAAATATTGCTTGCGTAAAAAAATTGAGAAATTAATGTTATTAGTAAACAAACATTGTTAAAATTAATAGAGTTGCAATATTTTCTTATTCAATTTCGTAACATACGTAAGACTAAATGCTTGATTACAGATATTACAACGCATTGCGATGTCGTGTTAACGGCGTTGTATATGATACAGCGAGGTATAACAGATTAGTGGTCGGACGTCCGTATCGGGACGTGGTTATGCCTGTCACAAGCCAGGCGACCAATTATAGCGCAACATCTCGTGCTCTCCATCAGAATATACTATGTAACGTTTCCAGTTGCGCATGTACACCGCGATTGTGCAAGAAAGTTGGCTGAGAGTTTGAGATCAATTCCGCGTATAAGCAAAATACAGAGAATTGTGGGAATTGCGGTAGTAAAGGGACAAACCGCATTTAGGCGAAATAGATTTCGCGCTGCTATAAATACTTTCTCCCTCTGTACCTCTTCAGGTACGAATATCCATTTCGAGAAACGAACGACGATAAGTCACCGCCTTCTCGTGTACCTTTGCAATTTCAATCTTCGTCATGTTTAAAAATGGGATCGCGTTGTCGACCGTTGGACTGCCGGATATACATATAGCCAGTACAGTGCACTTTGTACACTTCGGAATGTGAAATCAGTATATTAATAGAGGAGACACGATAGCATAGCGTGTGATTATGGCACACGGTAAAAAGAAACAAGCGTGTATTACGACACCGGCGAACGACATGTCACGCACGATCGCTTACCTGTATAATAATTTATGTTGGATTTATACTTGTGCCTTACATTCCCTATTTCTTTCTTGAATGTTAAATACAATTTTTTTAAACGGTCCAATATTAAATAAAAATTTAATGTTTAAATTTTGTAATTAATACTTTTATCGATTTAAGAATTACAAATATATTAAAAATCTTGAAAGTACAGGTAGAATCAGCTTTATAAGAAAGTGTTTGATAAAATATACCGCGACAATTTTCTTCCAGAGTTTTTCCATTCCGAATCCGAGTTAACAGCAACGTCGACTTTTCCCGAGAATCATGTATGGTTCTTTAAAACTGTAAGTTCTAATTTTCAAGATGTCCGAAGTTTATGGCGCAGACGCGCCATCGGCCTCGCGTGAAGTTTAAAGCATCGCCGGGGAGCGTTACAAAAATGCACGACTATTTAATGCGTATAAATTTACTATAGCGCGCGCAGCAAGAAGTTCCGACGGCGGAAAGTGGAGTCTGTTTGTGCGCGGCATTTCCGAAACTACCGTGAAAGTTTTGAGCTGACGTAGGAGGTGGAAGGCAGTTTGCAATGGTACGGTAACGGTGTTGGACCGGGCCGAGCTGTAGCTGGTACCTCTGCGGCGCTTCGTCGTAAATTCCTACAAATGCTGTAACAGGTCGGCGCGCTACGACGCCCCGACGCTCGTTCGTCGTTATTACGGCGCTGTATGTCGTTATGAATTTTATGATCCTGCGCTATAAGTAATGCCGGAATTTATAATTCCGCGCTTTGAAAGACACCGCGGCCTTCACCCACGAAATTCGCCCACGCGATCGTAATAAAGCTGAAAATTTTTGGATTATACAGCAAGCTGCTAACGAAAAGATCGCGCGTACTCGTGCCATTCGACATTAATGAAAAGCTTCGTCCATTTGAACCGCCGGATTTTCTACAGCTTTACAAAACGAAAGAGAGCGTGTTCCTTAATTCACGAACATATTTCCAATTCGCTGCGCTTTGCATAAATTCGCTAGAAAATTGAAATAATATTCGTTAAGATTTGTTTGTGTAATTAAAAAAAATACATTAAATTTGTTTCTACGTAAATTATAATTGCGATACTTAGAGCATCTACTTAGGCTAGATGTTTTTATGTGAGATTTAAAAATATAAGTATTGGAAGAAAATATAAGTATAGTAAGAAGTAAGAAGTATACAGCACAAATAATTGATACTTTAAAAAGACGCAATTAGCTCAGTCAGCACAGTTTTAAACCAAGGAAAATACGCGTCGATAATGCACTGTGTGGCGAAGCTAAAATATCCATTGAATAAGGCAACGTAATCCGTCCTTGTTCGAAATTACATCTCTCCCGTAAATCGTATTATTAGCCTATAGGACGACACACACATATCCTGGTATGCCGCGATCCGGCAAGGGCAGTTCCGTCAAAGCCGCTTGATCCCATCCGGGGGTATTAAACGGAAATCGTCGACAGATGCGTCCGGCCGGTTAGGTCGCAGACTCGCGCGCGGATTAATAACCGAAGATCCCCCGAGTTAATTAGCGCTCCGGCTTAATACGAAATGCCACCACGGCACGTGTCGCGATAACTCGCGGCTCCCGGGCCCGCCGGCATTAGCAGCCGGTCGGAAGTCCGTTTTCTCTCTCTCCTTTTCTCTCTCTCTCTCTCTCTCTCTCTCTCTCCGCATGGAGTTGCGACGTGTGCACCGATTCCGCACGCGCTGCACCGCACGGACATTGGACGTGACGATCGTGCATTCCTAGTGCGTGGCTAGCGCGATGCATAAAGGACGTGGCAAGCTGCTGCCCGTTGTACCCGTACACCGGAAGCCAATCCGATAGAATGCGCGGACAATGAGGAGAGCTTCTCTGCCGGAGGAAGCTGGCTGGCATCGCGCCGTCGGCTTCGACGCGCCCCATTGATTGGTACGCGCACGTACAGCCGGCTCCCTTTGTGCCCTACCTTACTTCTGCGCAAGGTGCATTCACCTTGGTCATATTACGGTTTAATTGAAGTTGATGCCGGCCGCGTATAAAGGCCTGGACGATATATCGCGCCCGGGGATCTTGGGAAATGTAATTCGCGAGATTAAAGTGGAACGTAGGTCAAAGGGGATGTTAATCATTTTTAGTGCCGTACCCGATGTCCCAAACTGTCCCACTCTTTTCCTACGCTCGAATCAATCGCGCGTGTACGCTCCGATCGACCGGAGATTTTGCGCATGTAAGGAAACTCAATTTTTGAAATTATTTTGTATATGTAACGGATAAAATCTCTCTCTCTCTCTCTCTCTCTCTCTCTCTTTCAGGAATCGCGTATATAAAGTAAAAGACGTTGTGTGTGTGTGTGTGTGTGTATATAATATGTAAATTTTTAATATCACAAGCAATAGTTAAACTTTAAACGTCCACCGTCGATATTTCTATTTTTATACAATAGTCCTACCTAATTCTTGCACATTTATTATTTACACGGGATTGTCGTGATAACGGTTTATCGATATGAAAAGTCTTCACTAACTATTCAATACCACATCGTTCAATATATCGAAAATCCGATTAAATCGAAAAGGTCAATGAATCAATTTAATCGAAATTGTTGAAAATACAATTGTCTTTTCGATTATTTGAATAATTCGATTTTGGAAACTGAACGGTTTTCAGGCCAGTCATCAATCGAGTAATGCCAGCTCTAGAAACAAATTCAGTAGAGCGCGGATAAATCCGTAACGAAGCGCCCAGTTAAATTTTCATTAAGAACACGTTGCGCCTGCAAATTTATCACATTCCCGCTATTAGTTCTTGTGTTATGCAACGTCAGCGGCAGACGATTCTTCTTCGAATGAAGCTGGATAAGTTTAAAAATTCTCAGTAATGTACAACGGTAACATAATTAAAACCGGGAAACAATTCGAGCAAACGACGCGCCCNCCCCCCCCCCCCCTTCTATTTCCACGCGAAACGCATAACCTTGAAAAATTGGCAAATTTTTCCAAAGGAAATTATTTCCTCCACGGTCAGCGGCCTGGAGCTTAGATCTCATTAGTTTTCATTTAAAATCCGCTGCGCGCGCTCCCGACGAGATGTGCCGCCAGTCTCGCGAGCGGAGCGGCCGTTCCAGCGCCGCGGAGTCATTACTCTCGGACGTCTCTTCGGCGAGCTCGTAAAAATTGATCCTTATCGCGAGGAGCCGCGCTTCCATCGCGGTGCTACCGGATATTCAATTAAAGCGAATCGCTCAAACGTCCGTGCGCAATGGATATACGGCGCCCCTAGATGCGCAGACGGTCGACGGACTATCCTGACCTGGTCCGCGCCGCGCCGCTCCGCATGCACGCATGCCGCCGCACACAACTTGCGTCTCTTATCGATTTCGGTGATATCGGCGGCGCGCTCGCCCCGCTCGTCGGGGTCTATGGCAATTTCCGCGTTCTCGTATCCATTTGAATAGCTAGGATAACTTCGGGAGCTAACGTCGACGGAGAGAGTACATTACTCGCGCACTCGCGTGCACGCGCGCGCGATCGGTATTCTGGCACTCTCTCGGCCGAGCTACTTCCGATCGAGAGGGTGGGTATGGACGGGCGGGTTGCCGAGGGGTGGGCCTTGGAATTCATCGACTGCCGAGGCGCGTTAAGCGTATCGCTTCCGTTCATCTGGAAACAGCTTCGATATAAATCGAGGCCATTTCTGCCGAAATGAACTCGTTGCGCTCTGAATTCCGTACATATTTCTCGCACGTCTCCTTCGGAGATTCATATTTTTGTGAAATCGCTCGATTAGGTACGTGTCCCGCCGCCCTATCCGCAGCGCAAGTAGGAAGCATTGCGGATAATCACACGTCAAAAACTAGTTTTGCAGGGGCAATCTATTGCGAAAGCGAGATAACACCGCGCAATCCCGAGAAAAATGATGTAATTCCAAAATAAAAATTGTTTTGTTATAATATATATAGATTTTCAAGCAAATGTATATCTAATTTAATCCAACGTCAAATAACGTGGAAAATAAAAACGAAGTTTAGATAAATCAGTAAATTTCAAATTATGCCACACTCTGTTCGCTGAATCATAATGTAAATGAATAAATTTACAAGGAAGAATACTATATTTGGATTTGATGTGCAACGTTATAGAAAGCAATTAAGTTTACACAAATCAGCAAATTATGTCATTTTTCGCTAAATTATAAAATAATATTACAGAACGATTAAAATCAAGAAAATACACATATATCTGATTTAATGCATCGCCAAATAGCAATCAAATTTATGCAAATCTGTAAATTACGAATTATGCCACTGTGTTACACATAAAAAGAGAGAAAAAGGGAGAGAGAGTGGGATGTATATCTAATGAAAAAAGCTTTACCGTAAAAAGTTTCGAAAATATATGAGCATCAATTAGAGGCACACTAAAATATCTATCAGACATGCAAACATGCTATAACCGTAATCGCGAGATAGGCACTCACTACTCGTGATGCTAATCTGAAAAGAGCAGAAACATAAAGACTGCTTTTAAACATATTGACATTTAAGTATGTTGCATGCTGCGCACGTGATCCGGTATTAACGACGCCGCGCTGAATTTTAATTGTTCCGATGGTTGGCCGGATTAAGCGCTTCGATTTTTCTCGTGATTTCCGTGCGCGAAACTACGCGAGGCGACGCCTGACCGTACTTGGTACTGAAACGGCACTGCTTGGCGAGCGTCGAGAAATTTCAATTAAACCAGTATTGGATGCCACCGCTGTCTTCGATCAAGAAACTCCTATCGACTATCCATTGAGTCTCTCTCTGAGACCAATCGCACCAGCTAAGCGAGCATTTAAGTCGCACCGCTCCAAGAAACACGACGAATTCGACAAGTTTTTGACGAGAGGGGATTAAAGCTCATCGCTCGCTCGGCATGTTTTTTTACGCTTTCGCAAACAGTCCAGATTTCTTCCAACATGTATTCTCCAGTATTACTCACGTAACACCTATCGTCGAAACGAAGTGAGAGAGAGAGAGAGAGAGAGAGAGAGAATGCACACTCAGTATAAACTATGTAACACGACGATCTCTTCAGGACAATTTCGAGTATTCGCGTGTTGTCGGAGTGCCGTGTAGTGGCGTCGGGAATTTTGCAGGCGTCGCCGTTAGCGGCACCAACAGCCGCCAAGCATTACCATCGTCGTGTCACCAACGGCAGCAGTAACAGCCAGCAGCAGCGCCAGTAGCAGGTACGTCATTTCTATCTTCTCTCCTTCGGGCAACTACGAGCGAGTCGGGGGAGCGATTTGCATATTCATTAAACACCCGCGGAGCCTACATATAGGTACTACTCGCTTCGCACCCGTTCGTCTCACACCGAGCTCTTTTGCATCGCCCGCGGATGTTCTCGTACGGAGGATGGAGTACGCGTAACGTCCGACGAGCGCGGCTACGAGTAACGGTGGCAGGGCCAAAGGGTTGTCGTCGCCGATAAGAACAGCGACCGTAAACCGAGCGCGTCTGTCGTTAACGAGCGAAATTTAAGACGTATTTGCATTCGGACTGCTGCCACTTGGCGCAAGTTGATAACGACTCGATCCGCCGTCGCTGGTCCAGGCATCGCTAGACCGTTTTGGGCGCACCCATAACGGCAAGTAATGTATGTTCAGTGTACTTGCGCTCGGGATGGTGCGGTAAGAACGTTTCTATCTCCTACGACCTGACGTTGCAACCGCCTTTCGAACGAACGCTCGCCTCTGTTCGTAATTAATTCGGGAGTTGCTGTACGTATCGCATTCTCTTCGACGGCGGCCGGAAGTAAGTTCGAAAGTGAAGCGAAAGAGCGGGGCGTGCCAAATAGAGAACAACGTGGTACTGAGGCTGTGGTAGCGGATGGCCCAGAGTGGCAGGATGAGGAAGTACGAGAGAAAAAGCGAAGAAGAGAGAAAGAGAGAGAGAGAGAGAGGGGGGAGAGTCGACTTTCTGGCCGTAAGACTTCTACCACGATGGCAGTCGGCGAGCACCAGCGCCGAATTATGCATTTTCTTGTCGTCCCGTCGAATAAGAGCCAACTGAATATTAATGCCACCGGTGTAATAGTTTGTAAACTAGGTCTCCGGCTGTTAGGGGGATCGTCGTTCGCGTCGTTAGTGCGCATAAATGTGCGCCCGTGGGTGCCGTCGCCCATGGAATACGACATTGCGGCGAATGACTGATATCATCAAGCTCCCAGGAATACCAGGGAGATGAATACTTAGATAAATAGACAGAAGAAAATTCACGAACATTAGGTTCTTTAAGATTCTTAATAAATTGTGATAACAATTCCAATAGAGATAAGTAAAAATGAAGTAAAAGTTATGAGCAAAAAGGATAGAAATTTGTTCTGTTTAATAATATTATTAAAATTTTAGTAAAATTAGTAACAATAATAATACTATCATCAACATATCAGCGATAATCGATAATGTAATAATAAAAACAATAGTAAAAGTGTGGAAAATAATTATCGTTTTATCGATAAATTCACTCTTTTTTTTAATTTACCTTAATATAGCTACTGATAAATTTAAAAAATAATAAAAATACATCTGATAAACAGATTTATAATAGATAAATGTGAGTGAATAAGGGACTTAAAATGTCAAAATCGTTTATATTGTTCATATATAGATTCATGAGAATCTATATGGCAATTTCTACCTGTCTACTTTTATCAATATCGAGAAATTTCTATCACAAAGACGTGCAAAATTAAAAATTGTTAAAAGTTTTTGCAATGCCAAGTCCAATCCAAAGTAATTTGTGCTAAAAAAAAAAACATAAAGATTATGAAATGCATTATTTTTCTCGTGCATACGTCGAGTGCTTTGATAGGTAACCTGCTATATAATGCTGATGCATGACTCGAGCTATCGCAACATTGTTACGATAATTTCGACAAACTAAAGTGAGACACGAGACACTTTTCCCGTCGCATAATACATGGGTGGAATCGCGAGAGACTGGATCTTCGTGTATTACGGTTCATAAGATAATAAGAGCATCCGTTCGATATGCGGGAACGATCGCGACGGCCATAAGTACTCGCTGATAACGCTCAACCATGTTTTCGATCATGAGCAACTACGGCCTGTCATTTGCAATCCCATTTCCTACGCTTCCGCATTATCTATCTATTATGTCCTCCCGCCGCCTCTTCTTCGTCTTTCCGTCCGCGCGAACCCAACGCGCGCTCTCTCATGTTTCGTTCCTGCCGACAGTCGAACAACCTATACAGCGCGATGCCCATTATTCATACCTATTTCTGCATCACCACTTTCCATCTTGCAAATGACTCTCCACTTTCCGACGACGCATCCATGCCTTTCTTTCTCAGTTTTTTTTTTCATTTCTGGTCACGTTTAAAAAAGTCTGGTTATTGTCCGATTAAAAAAAAAAAGCCAAGTTAGAAAAATGACCGTGCGAGGCGGTCGTTCAAAATAATGTAACGATGTTTCGTGAAGAAAAGGACTTGAAAATTAATATTTCATATTAAAATGCATCGCCGATACTTGCTCGATAATTATAAAAACATCAAAAGCTTCAATATGGTTTTAAATTGTAGGTCAGGAAATTTACGTGCACGTTTTATGAAACAAGGTGTATTTTATTAATATCGCGTACGTGTACCTTAAAATCTCGAATTGAGTATTACGCGAATTGCCGAGGTGAATTCGCTCGTCCGTGTGTTTTTAGGGCACGCTCTCTATATCGCACGAGAGACGGACTTTACGGTAAAATTGGTGTTTGTAGTTAGTGCCGTTACCATACCATGCTGCATAATAATAATAGCGCATTTGCGTGGTTCGTATTGTGCTTTCGGACAGGTATTATTACATCTATGTTCTCTACGAGTGGCCGACGTTATTACGTTACCGTGACGTAAAAGAGAGTCCTTGTTTCGCCCGAGTTACGCGTATGACAAACGATTTGTTTTACATGTCGCGTATATTTATTTACATGTAATTAATGCACCGCACGCGGTTGACTCGGATACTTTACATCGACCGTTTGCTCTTTATTCTCCATTATTTAACTTTGGACAAGTCACTACCGTGTCATGCTGAGTTATCTGATGATAGAATATTTCTTCTTTTTACATCATATATCATGATAAATATTTCTCTCGCATGCCAGCCCCCTCGTTTGATACAATGTAGGTATTTGTAAAATATTCCAGGGATTCTTTTTTTAATTTAACTCTGTTGTAACAAATGGCCGTGTGCGTAATTCAAAAATATATCCTATATTTCGAAGAATATGTGAATAATGTACGATAATTGGTTAAAAAATTTTTTTATCAAGATTAGTATCAGAGTTATTTTATTATCATCAATTCACTCGTGCGAGTTTTTTTTTTTATTGCTGTGACAAATGAACCACCGTATTTGCTGCACTGCAGACAAAGAAAATTATTCTCACATAAAATCTTTCATCGGATTTTCTGACAAATGTGAAAGCACATAACGTAGCAGAGAAGGATGCAGGTATGCGAGGTCAAACTTTCACGAGTAGAGTTTGGGACGTCAGTCATGTTTTCTTGGTCGAGACGGACCTTTTCGTGCGGCGCGGAAACCGCAGGGGCAGGCCGCTCTTCGCGCGCGTCGTAAACGACTGGAAACTTTCGAATTATTGCATGCATACTGCACGTACGTGTTTCTTCGGAGCTTTCGGAAAGCTCGTCGCGGATGCACGTCTGTATGCACATGTTCGTTATGCTCGTGCGAAGAGACGAATGCCGTCTGGAGAAGGGTTTCCACCTATCGTCATGCGCCATCCCACATTGTCCTCGAGGACGATCGTTAAGCCGCCACTCTCTGGCCACATTAACACGTCGACTTCGGTCCTGTCATCAACCCGCGGAGTTGATACGTCCCCGAACCCGCCCTCGCTACGGAGAACACTCGTAATCCTCAACAACGAGCGGTGGAACCGTGATTAACCCTTCATTACTGTCTGCAGACTCGGTTTGTAGATTCGAATTACCTTCGTGTGTCTCTCTCTCTCTCTCTCTCTCTCTCTCTCTCTCTCTCTCTCTCTCTCTCTGTCTTCATCTTTCAGTTTTTAGTAGTAATCATGTAATGCACACATATATCCCCGTTAATCAAGAATGCGTGTTAATTATCCGAAATAAAAAATCGATTATTTTGAGAATTTCAAACAAATTGTAATCTAGATCACAAAACATAAAGATCGTATCCCCATTTAAAAAGGAGACATTTAAAAAGGTCTCTATTTAATCTACTTAAGATACATTTCTTTAAGAAATTGATACATATTTTTAAAAGATATTATTTGTCAAAATTTCTTGAAAGTTACAGACTTGGAGTTCAAACTTTATTAGTATTTATATACATATCTGCTTTTAAAAATACGCGCAATATTGAATTTCCAATTATCTGAAAATGCACATATTTTGGAAAGGTCACTAATTTAATTTCTATCTTCCTTTCTGACTTTATTCGTTTATCCGATGTTCTTCTCCTTCACTTTCGTCCTTTTCTTAGGCGTTAGATAGATATGAGTAATCTGGAAATTGGATCACTGCATTAACCATGTTAACTGACAATGAAGTTGATATCCAGCGGATTGACAAACAGTAGTGCGACAACAAGCTCCAATTACTTGTGTCGATATTATTGGACAGATTTCTGCTTACATTATTGATAAACATTATTCCCTATATGTTTAAACGTTAGATCACTCATTAATAAAATGTCTCTTTGTTATTCTCGTGAATAAATACTTTTCCCAACTCGATGTTATTGATGCTCAATCAAGATAATTATTTAATTAATGCCACATAATTAATCCATTATCTAGCGCATATTATTAGCAGAAGTAAAAGGCACTTGTGAGAACACTAAGTATCTCTTTTTCGATTGGTTGCAATTCTCTCTTTGATTGATATAAACATAAACATGGCATTTGATCCGTTGGAGGCTCGGAAAATCGGGATAGTTTCAATCATGCAATATATTTCCGCTGGAAAATACTCGTTTCAGTTTCGGATCAATCCGCCAGAATATGACCAGCGTATTCAAAATAATCGGTTTGCGCGACTTTAATTCATACTAATAGCGGATCCGCGTTGCAGCTCAAGCCCGTTATACTGTTGTTGGGTCCGCGAGGCGTTTACCTCGCGGCGTTTACCTGTTGCCGGAAAATGTGCACGTTTGGTTAATCGCCGCGGAAATTAGCCCGAAATATCCCGAAGCAACAGCTGCTGGGAATGAGGCGTAAAGGTGCGATTATTCGTTGCTGTGACCAACAGCCGCGTAGTTATGATTCCGGGCTAGCGTCTTCTCCAAGTTCGCGATTACTTCGAAACTGAAGGAGCGAGCAAGTGTGAGAAGGAGCGGGGGAGGGGAGGTAAGAGCATGAGGTAGCCCTTTTGATCGTGGTTGGTATACCGAGCCTTTAATTTCGAATGCGAATGGAAGGGGATAACCCGGAAACTTCCTCTCTCTCCCGCCCCTCCCTCCTCTTTCTCTGTTACTCTACCTTTCGCCATCCACTCGACCGCCTCTACCCATTTACACGCCTAATACGATGGCTGGTAATTAACTCACGAATTACGAGACCGTGACGCTGGAACTTCCGCGGTTCCAAGTCGACTCAAGGACCGCGGGTTTATAACTACGAGGAAAGGATGGCAAAGAGGGATGAGGAACACTTTAAGGTCCACAGGTGCGTGCGTTTGGATGAATGGGCGGAAGGGAAATGTTGGGTATCGATAAACGATTCGAGAGTGAATTGTCGACTATACGCGCGCCAAAGAAATTAATTGTTCTGAGACGTTTAGAATCTTTGTTCACAAATTGCACCATATGGCGCAGATATATCCGAGAGGGATGCTCCAACCTTTAACGACGCGTTTTCCTTCGGCTCGTTTCACTCGAATTTGCATAAAAATAACGAATCACTAAAGCGGTTCCATGTCGAATTTTTTTCCGAGCTCACGAAGATAATGACATGCGATTGGGAATACATTCCTTTCAACGATACGCGGATATCACAAAAAATTTGATGATGCGCGATAACCGTGGGGGAACAGCAGGGTATTAAACTCTTCTGTTCGCTTCGTATTGTAATCTCTATGAGACGTTTCTTCGGGATTCTTGTCTGCTTCTTAAAATTTCACGAAATTTCACATATCTCGGGAAACTAATCTTGAAGAAAAATACTTTAAAATGATATATTTTCGAGCTGAAAAGTAATTAAAATATTCTCTTATGCTCATATCGTTTATGATTATCTAAATCGGACACAACACTAGCCACACGATTAAAATTTTCACCTTTTTACGAGAAGAGATATCGGACTTCGTTTCTATCCGAGATGGAAAGTGGTGACCGAAATAATTGAAAACTCTCGGGTCTTCAATATGAAATCGCATGTAAAAGGGATGTAGTAATTAATTATACATATTGTAACGATAAATTATTTCCGATTCCTTTTCAATCTTTGCGCAATTCGCACGCACGGCACATTTCATCCGCGTACAATTACGATTTAAAGAGGACCAATGTCGGGGGTAATGCCGGTTGCGGTAACGGTGCAGGTGCAGGCAATGGATGGCGAAGAGGGTGGCGCGAGACAGGGGTGGAGAAGCTAGTCGTAACAAACAAGGTAGAGACAAAAGCATTGTCCCTCGGCTATATGCGACTAACCCACGGTATAATGTACTCCTTCCCCACTTCCCTCTGGGTGCGACGCGCGAAGACGGGGGGCGGGAGGGTGTACCTACCACCTTACGCTCGCAACCGTACTACAGATCCAGGCGCCGTTACCTTCTATTATACCGTTCCTATACCGGGTAGCGTTGCTGCGAAACAACCGACTAAATGAAGACACATTGCTTTCATTATGAGCTACCTAGTATACGACTCCACCGCCACCACCGTCGCCGCCACCGCCACCGCGGCTGACATCGCAGCCGACCCTTCCCGTCCCCTCAAGCTTTACCTACGATTATCTTTAGGAATGAGCTAGCCAGCAGATATACAAACTCCTCTTGTTAGGATAGTATCCCGCAGGGTGTTCCAGAACTGTCGCATAAATCTTCAACGACAGACCCTTGACTCGACGACGAAAATTCTAATACTAAAGTGTCGAGGCTGCGATAACGCTCGAGCGACGGGCGATCAGATTCAGCCAATTGATGAGTCGAATCACACACAAATCGAATCGCGAAATTCACGATATAATTAGACTTTAACACTAATGTAAGCTTAAATATAATTGATTAGCAAGATTTCAAGATAAACGTCAAGCAATGATTTAAGGCGTGATACAAATATTTCCGTCACGATTTTATATTACAAAATTGCTGAAATCGCTTAGATTATATGTTGTATACGATATTTCATATTTTTTGCGTTCTCTTCTTTCCACGGATAACGGAATAATGCGAATATTGATAGAGCCTAATCCAAGAGAGAGAGTATATGTATAGTGATAGTAAAAAAGTGCGCGCAAAGTACACGTCGAAACCTCGACAAAACCGCGAGCTGTCAGGCACAACGGAACGCCTTCGTGCACGGCCCTCTCTCCCACGTCCCTCGCGGGACGCGCGCGTTTCTTGCTTTCGTCGTTATCGGCAACCACCCCCCTGTTAGCCCACGTCCGCGGCGGTTCGTCAAATATATAAACACGCGGGGCGTCCGCGTGGCGTTTCGCGTCCCGCGGGAAAGCAATTTATTAAGACGCAAAAACGAGTCTTTAAGAACGGCGGCGGCGCAGAACGGGACGCCGCGCCGCCACCGAAAGACATTTGTCTTATTCAAATGGCAGCGAGTGGAAGAAGTTGAGGAAGAAACGCGGAATACGAGCGGGCGCTTGGAGGAGATTGTAGAATGTGAAACATCGCGACGCCCGCGTCCTCTCGCTTGCTCATCCTCCTTCGCGCGATACTCACCGACCAGCCTCCAGGTACCACCGTTTCACCCTTCCCTGCCCCTCTGCCGTCGTCTCGTCCTCCCCTCGGCATACTCGTCGCTTACAAGCTCACCGCTGGGACCGACTCTGCAGTTTCCACTGTTTTTCACGTAATTAGAAGCCGGATAATTTATTTAACAACGCTCGGCGCGCGGTCGCGGAACTTTTATTGTTTCGTGACTCCCGGTGGGGCCGACGGACCGGGGGTCGAGGACGCAAGAAAACTAGATTGCGACGTGGATGCCATCGTGCTGCTCGGTGTTTTCGCGTGCGCACCCCTTTGGCATTCACGAACACACCCGCCCTCGGAGGGCGGCGGGGACGTTGCTGGTTCGTAATCAACCTGGAAATGATTACGAGGAATATAGCGAGCCGGATTACGTTCGCGTAAATGTGACGCGGGTATAATGTGCGTAGGTTTTCTTCTTTCTTTGGACAGATAGTCGCTGGCTGCTAAATCGACCAGTTTCGTTCCGATAATAATCCGAAACAATGCTACTCGTGCGCAGTCTTTTACGTATCAGAGAAACAGAAACATTTCGTTTCCACTCTTTTTTTTTTAACTGCAGAAACACGACATGTGTTGCGGGACGCTGTTCGTCAACGCGACCTACGGATTAGAATACCCGCCGAAGATAACCGCCGATGTTTCACTTTTTGCGCCTCTGTGCAGCGTATCCGGGCCATAAAGCGCGTGTCCATGTGCCGATCTGAACAGCGGGCTTAACGTTGACAACGTCGCGTCGTTACGCTCTTCTCAACCGACTGTTTCAGCGCGCTCGTTAACCGGGCGTGAAAATGCACGACGTCGGTCCGCCGGTGACGAGGCGACTCTCGCGCCGGTTCGCGATTTTTATTATTTTTTTTCCTCTTTCCTTTTTTTTCCTCTCTTTTTCCCCGCGACGAGGCTCCGATTTCCCGGCTAGAGCCGCGCGCGAGAGCCGGCCTTTATGAATATGCATGTCGGCGTAACGCAGGCGGGTACGGCCGGCCGGCCGGTCGTTAGACTTGCGTGGCATCGGCCGGAAGTGCGGGCTAAGAATGTCGGTAATAATTTATCACGCGGATTATCCTGGAAGACGTGCACGCGCGAAAATCGTTTGTCCCGTTCTCGCGATACTGAAGTTTCAAGCGCGTCCGAGACGGCCGCACCGTTACCGTTCTTGATCCCGCGATTCCACTCTTTCAGATGCTCTCTCGTTTCTCTCGGCGCTCTCTTTCCCCTCTCAGTTTTGGCGATTACGTTTTCGCATAAGCGTTATGATTATATACCGTTGCTACCAACGTCATAACTCCATTAGACCAAATGACCGGCGCGTTTTATCTTGCCAGCGGCGATTACATATTTCGCCGTTGTGCAAATCGGGTGGAAAAGGGGGGCGGGAGAACGTCGAGAAACCATAACCATGCCTTTTGCGAAAACCGTAATTGCGCTCGGCCGGTGCTCCGCGATAGCGGCGACCTCCGCCGTCCCGTAATTATCCGGAAAGCAAACAGGCAAGCGGCAGATACGCCGGTACTACGCTAACTTTCCTCGCTCCAGTCGTTCTTGCGTGCACTTTTTGCGCCGACTTTGCTTTGATCACTTACGTACGTTCTCTCCAATTTGCGATACTTTTTCCGAATATCCATGGACCGTCTCCCTTTCCTCACCTCCCCCTCCCCCTCGTCGATGCGCGTGATGCACGTCACGTCATCGTCGCAAAGCTGGAACGGATAATCGCGTTACGGCCACGTCCGGCGGTATCAATGTAATGCGAAGCATCGTAAAATTACGCTCGGCACCTTCGTGAATCAACGATATTTCGCGAGGAATTCTCCCGTCGGAGATTTTTTTAACTATTACGCGCGGAGCATTTTATCAAAGGCTTTCAATGGTAAATTCAATCAAAATCCGTCGAACCGAAGCGACGGCTTCCGTGCGTGTACAGATGGCTAGACGGACGGACTGGCAGTTCGTAGACGGACAAGCATGGCCGAGCTAATAGCAGTTACGAGAGCAGCTCGGTCCTGTGCAGCGCGACTGAAAAAACGTGATGAGACTACCAAATGACGTTAGAGGAGGAGTTAGACCTGGAGTTACATTTGGAAATATCGACAGGCCAGTTTCGCCGAGAGTTTCGAGAGTCCGAGAGTTTGAGAGTTCAATTAAACGATTTTGTCAGCGATGGCACAACAGATGTAACGAGAAATAAAGAGAAACGCGTATCGCTACCGTAATACGCCGCTGTCTTATTCATTATTTTTATTTACGTGGCTGTCATTATTCTCATTCCATTACTTTATCCCAAGGGGATCTTTGATTGTACTTCGTAAAACTTTTTACCTTCCGTTTTTAACGTTACACAATAAAATGTGCACTCTTTTTGCACGTTTAATTAACACGAGCTAACGTAAACAGAAATTAAAAGCTCTTTAAGTCTTTTTGATCCCAGTTTCGTAGAGCGTCTTTTCTTCCACCTGAATGCAAGTCAGAGAAGATTTTAATTTAAAATATAGATGTATTACAAACTTATTTGCAATTAATTTAACAATTTTTTCTTAAACATCGCGTTTCTGCGATATTTAAGTCCGGGTGACTTAAGGCTCGATTCTGCAATTACGTTCAACTACGCCTCGATCCTACATCGGAAGGAGCAAACATTGCTCGGTGTGGTCGATCAATACGCTTAAAGACTTAAGACTTACATTTTGCATTGTCTGGTGGACTTAACTTTACCCAAAGTCGGCGTCTGACTGAACCCGTTGTAGCATCACTGTGTTTGCCTGACTGCAAATTCGGTTCTACTACTGCCAAAATCTTTACTAAAGCATACACATATACATATGTAACCAAAATGCACATGTATTAAGCAAACATACAAGTTTGTAGGAAGATAAGAAATGTCGCGTAAAGATAATAATGTAGCGTGACTCATATCTTTTTTAGAACTTTTTAAATTAGTGAATATTCTTGTAATAATATAACAGCATTGCATTGAAAAAAATTATAATCGTTTTAATGGCGTACGTACGATAATCTTTTTTCCTCGTTTATATGTATGATTGATATTGTAAAATAATTAAATTTTTTTAATTTCTGTCGAATGTTAAAAATTCAATCTTTAAGTTTTAGGTTTTTGTACTGAAATGGGCAAGTTGATGAACAGTTTTGACTTTAAATACGTAAAATTATAATAGATAAAAAAATAGAAGACGAAACAATAACGTTAATTACTAATGTAAAATCTCTGTCTATGGAGTAAATATAACTGAAATATAATAAAATTATATTTGAACTGACGAAACGCGCAGCGACATGAATAGAAATGTCAACATTTCCTTGAGTATCTTGCTTGAGTATGATACATTAACCATAATATAATGAACTTGTAACGTCGGTGTTGGCTTTTCGTCCGTTTCATTATGAATTTCCTCTTTTCGAGCGCACACAATAGACATTATGTATGCGGCACTCCGCCAATTGATTTCTACATTATAAAGTTTCAAAATTTTAATTCGATCGCAAAACTTCCGCACGTGGACGTGTAAACTGTTAAATAAAATAGACATCTCCGTTGTGCATACAACGTTTTGCAGCACGCTCGAATGTAGCAGCCGCAATTCTTATGCAATATTTATGCATCACGGAAGAATTATTACGTCTTCCCGTTTGCAACGTCAATCCCTCTTCTGCCTATCGCGGCCGCTTGGTTTCTATTTTTGAACATTCAGGTGCATACGATCGCACGTGTAACGCTAAGGAACGAGATCGGCGATAATTGCCGGTAAAATAGTAATGCAAATGTGCGATAGATTAGCATGTTGGCGTACGCCGGCTGGGCGAGATCTGACGCTTCTTTCCCGTTTGCACGATACGGTATAATGGCTTTCCGATATTTATAACAGACGCTCGGAAGAAAGCTATAGCCTTAGAAATCTCTATTTTTAATCGCAACAGATTACCAATTCGCGTTTGTGTAAAGAGTTTTTACAAAAGATATCCCCTCCCAAAAAAAAAAATGATTCTCCTTTCATCTAAACTTAAAAAGTCTAGAATGTTAATGCAAGTTGATATAAAAAATGTCGATTATGATAAATTTTTCCACAAATCTCACGCGTCTGTCAGGAATATAAAGTGAAGAAGTCTGTAAATATTTTATTACGACGAATAGTAATCTAAAGAAATTAAAAATATATTTTAGTCTGATAGCGACACGACTGTGAAATGTAATGTTATATCGACGTCAATCCCGACACTTCTAAAGCAGGCAAGTTGATACTACCTGTGATTACGAGATACATAACGAAGCATGTCTCGTAATAACGCAAAATGCAACGATCGCCACACGCCCGCACACGAATATGGCGCGCATGTAGGAGATTTGACGTTAATGAAAACGCTCGCGTACGCCAATTCAACTTCAAATTGAATTCGTTTATGACATTTCGTGACTTCACAGAGAGAGCGGCACGACAACGAAAATACAACAAAGAGCTGGCTGACTACAGCGAAATGGCCGTCGCGAAATGAGGTTGCAATAACCAGAAATTGGGATACACATGCACTAAGTGCACCGCAGAAATAAGATATTTATGAAATTGTGAGATAATTAACCAACCGGTAAATCGACGTTTCGGAGAATCGATAGGCACCCCTCTTTTTTTTTATTCATACCTTTGACATCGATTCTACGACCGAAAGTTGAAAATTCGAAATTATATTTCGCAACGAAAAGATTTTAATCAGATAGAGTAAAGTATTCATATAAAAGATCAAAGTTTTTAGAGACTCTATGGCTTTCGCGGTTCCCAGGCATTTTAATAATATTAAAATAACGTTGAAATGTATATTGACTTCGCCAAAGCGGCGTTATAACAAGGTGCTTAAAAGTTTGCGGGTTGCAAAACAGAATTGCGCGGTCGCGTAATGCAAATATAATGCGTAATGTGGTCGGCCGATGTAAGCCAACTTTATGGCGAACGGATTTCAAGCCTTTCGACATCATTAAATCGTAACCGGGGAATAGCAGTGCAAAATTATCAAACGACATAATTCGAACGAATAGCGCGCGACAGCGACAGCGCACGCACATCGTAATTTATTGCATCTAATATTTATTACACAATCATCGCGCGCGTAACGTATCTTTAATTGATAACAATTCACTTTTAAGCGTCTCACGCGCAGCAATGCTCAACGCCCCGGCATTCAACTTGTCGAACAATGTAAAAGCGGTATCGAGATTTTGAAGATTAATGTTTATGCTCGCGGAACAGTGCACAGTTGTATCGACTTTCCGTTAATATCGTTTTAATTAAACTTATCTGGCAGTCCTTATCGGAGTATCGATTTGTCGGCATGTCTAAAGTAAAGTGACTGGCAAATTACGTATCCATGAATAAAGCCGATAATAGCCAATACAGAGCAATTTTCGAGACTGAAATACATTAACCGAGGCAGGAAGATATTACCCGTTGACACGCTCGTTTGCTATTCTAGTTAACATCTAGTTAAAATCTAGTTAAAATCTAGCTGAAATTTTACCCTCTCGCATTTCAACCCCGGCCCTTTTTCGCGCCAATCGACGAATAATAAAATAAGAAATACTTATCGCGGTTTTTACATTCCGTATTTGCGTTCAACGTGGAGCGCCATTTTGACTTTTTTTTATTTTTCAAGCGTGCGAGTCGACGTTTGACGTCAACGTCGGGGAGATTAGCATAAAATTCACAGCGGTATTTACGTTCGGTTAAACGCGCGACGAATATAACGATCCACGTCTCTTCCCCATAAAGCGGCGCGAGCTTCTTCCCTTCGGACGTGCGATCGATACGGCATACGGAGACGTACAATGTCATCGTCCGGATACATATATTTATCGACTTGCGTCAATTTTACAATCTAACGTGATTTACGAGGCGGATCCTCGTGACGTTTTCAATGCCGGGCGAAAGCTGTTAGACAGAAAATCGGTTACGTGACGAATAACGTACATACCGCGACCGTGAAAAATGACCGGCGTTTGACAAAGCGGCTTCCCTTAAATCGCGCCGCCGGCGCGATACACCATTATCTTGCGAAACGTCCCCGCGCGCCCTTCGCGCCTTCCACACGGTTCTCTCCTCTCTCTCTCTCTTTCCCTTTTACGGGTGCCATAGTATGCGACTCCATTATCTCACGACTGCGCTTTAGCGAAGCAATTCCGCAAGAGACGACATACTCGAGGCAAGTGGCTCGATAGAATTCATCAAGAGCATCAGCGCAGCTCCGGCGACTCCGGTAGACGGATATGAACGGTTTACGATTGTCGCCGGGGTTAACGGCGGAACTACATCGATGTTTACTTACGCTTTATGCGCATTGTAATTCCCGCGCTGGCTGCCCCGGAGGCGTTTTCCATTAGTTGATAGCGACATTCGCATTATCGTAATGAAAAGAGCGACGAGATCTCGGGCGATGCCCCCGAACGCGATTAATTTGATTAAGATCGCGGCGTCTTTCAATGGCCTATAAATTGATAAGCGGCCGCGGGGATGGTCGCTTAACGGCACAACACCCGGCACCGGTCATTGTGCGCTTACGTCGTAAGCTTGACATGGCGTACCGTGACCCCTTTCAGACTTAGACACGACAAACAGAAAGTGCAAAACTCTGTCGCGCAACGAAGCGACATTGAATCTAGAACAAGCAACTGCAACTATGGACTCTAATTGTTAGTCTGAAAACAGTTACCTGAGTCAACCATTCTTGACACTGTAAACAGTAGATTTCAAGATCTAATTTGTATGTATATGCCCTAGCGACTAATCTGCGGATGTATACGTGGAACCTAGCATTTACAGCACCACTCGTGGTTTCCGTCACGACGATTCACAGGCTGAGCTAAACTTGGCAGTTAAAAGCTCTTTACCTATTACCCCTATCAGAGATTTCATTCAAAAATTCCTGATTAAATTGACAAGCTCAATCTTCGAATTATAGAATTAATCTTTTCTACTTAAATATATATGTGCCTTCTAACAACTGCCTTTATTCGTCTCTGCTACTTTGAAATTTAAATGTGCAGTAATATTTTGCGTTTCAGATCTGCGCGCCTTAAAACATACAAGTGCTTGAAAGAGATGAAAAATTTCAATTTTGTGAAGCTTATTCGTTCAAATTAATTAAATTTTCAGAAAGAAAACTGATTTTCGTCCTTGAGGTTTTATACATGACTTTAGGAACGGTGTGGAATTTTTATACTTTTATATTTTAAGCACAAAAAATATGCGGAAGCGCGCCAAAAAATATGCAAAAATGAATAGATCTGACGATGGGGCGCGTTAGTCTTGTCGGCAACTTTGCATGAGCGACAGACAGCGAATTGCGTTCCAACAACGAAATAGAGAAATCTATCTGACGAGTGAGAGTACGCCTGCCGATTTGATTGCGGTTGACGTATCGAGGAAAATGTAACAAACAGTCCATCGCTTTTTCATTTCGGACTTTCAATTCCACCGTTTGTGAATTGTGACTCGTGAGCCAATGATTTTATCTAGCCTCGATGTAGCAACGGGCAATCTTTTAGTAGCCTGGCTTTCGTGCGAGTGCTTTTGCTCGAGCGATCGAAGAATAATATTTGCAACATTTTCGTATAACGAAATGGCCCTCAAGCTGCTATTCGAGAGTTGTCTTGGCAAGTAGAGTGCGTTTTCGAACATCTACTTTATATTTACTCCATTATATATTTATGTTTGGACTCAGTTTATATAATATCAAAGATGCAGGAGACATTTAGATTCGAAGCTTTCGTAATCGACTCGAGGAAAGTTTAGGAAGTCCCAGTATAACCGATTCGTAACTCAGTTACTGTTTGTTTTATGCTAACGTAGAGTTAATTACACCGATGCTGGGAGTTGATGTTTGAGATGCTTGATTATATTTCGCGGAACTGCATTTAATTGCATTTTCATGCGATTGCGAGGAATTTACTTTGCCATTAGGATGATGGCTTTTCGAATAAGCTAATTATTTTTACGAGTTCCAAAAGAAGACTAATCAAAGAACAAAAAAAGAAACATATTGCATTTAATTTTTTATACGCAAAGTATAGTATATTAAAAAATTAATCAATCCATATGGATTGATGTGTACCTATATTAAAACTTTGACATGTGCGACTTTGGATCTTAAGATATACACGAATGGCCCACATTCTCTATATTTTTTTCTATTAGACTTGTGTACGTGCGAACTAGACTACAAGTGCTCTATAGTACTTCTCGGTAACGGATCTATAATTTAAATTTCATTAGTTATTCTACTCGGATACACCCTCGTATAATACGTTCACAATGATTATTCGAGCGGTGGAATGTTTGCAAAGGGTGCCGTAAATATGAAAGTCATCTTTAGTCGCCACCCCTGGTTTGTATATATTTTTTTGCCTCGCCGGATTCGTGCTCGGGCGAGCTCACATTTTCGCAAAGCGGCTGGCTGGCCGCTTCGGTATCGGGTGCTGCCATCGAAAAATCGACGTCTAGCCTCGCACACGAAAGCGGAGAGTCCCGGCCTCTCTCTCCCCCTCGTCTACACGCGAGTGTAGTGGTCGCACGCGTGAATATCGCTTACGTGGACCAACCTCGCCCGGGACTTCTTCCTATCGTCGTCCTTATCGTGACATTTAACGAGCGCGGGTCACGTTGTATATCCAGGGTGCTCGCTTTTTATATGACCGTGCCGCAATAGTAAGTTAACTCCGATACAGAACTAGGAGATAAGTGATAAAGGTGAGCGAATGAGCCAGCAGAAAGAAATAATTATCCACCGGGTAATAAAACACGACTCTATGACATCTAGCTCGTTACGTCATTCGACAATTACGCAACGCTATGCCCTCGCTCGCTCGAAAACTCGTCATATATTCAGAATACGGACTTTTTTTATACCATCCAGTAATGGTAATCTAACCCCGATACGGGGGGGAACAAAGATAAGTGATAAAAGTAGACGAATGAGTCGATGGAAAGAAATAATTAATCATTATACTACTGAATAAAACATTGGGGCTCTCCCTTCTCCCGCCTCTTTCTTTCTTCCGTTGATTCTTATTACATTTATTATTTAAATAAAATTCAATGAAACCAAAAAATACAATATTAAATGCAGCTTACACTTCGCAAAATGTGCAAAATTCAATTTCAATATTTAGTCTCATTTATTCTCGAAACATAATTAAATCAGTAGAGATTAATAATAGTTTAATCTAGATAGAATATTTCCTTGTCTTAAAAAAAAAATAAATTATTAATATATTATCTCAAATATTATATTATATATTATATATTTGATTTTATCAAAGTCTCGCAGATGTTCTTTGAAGAATCTTTCAAGACGATATTATTCGCCAAAATAATAAAATTATATATGTATATATACATAGTATATCTATTGAAGCAAGTCAGAAAATGTTAGATGTACAAAAACTATGACCTCATAACATATCCCCTTTATTCAACGACTTCTCACATGCGAGGTACGTTAACTCGCAGGGGTCCCGCCTAAGAACCGTAAAAAGCAAGGGTTAAGAACTTACCTGTAAATCGGAATGACGTCACTCTTGTACCAGACGACCAAGATAGCGGAATCGTTGGAGTGAGGTGGGCGAATATCACACGGCAGCTCGGCCGTTCCACCGAGGACCGCTCTCGCAGACAATGGCGGCCCTAAAACATACGAAATATACTCATTAGATAGTTGCCACTTGCATCTCATGTCCAATTAACGACCGAAAGAATCTTACGGAGTAGAATTTTCGACTCTCTGCCGTCCGCGACAGTTGGTTGAAACAATCTCGCTTCTCTAAACACATTATTAACGCGTTCGTTTACGTATCTTACTCTGTGAGATGCACGTTCCGCGAACACCGCCCGGCAAGCGTCTTGAAAAGCGGGAAAGCGAGAAAGCCGCGTACCGATGCCCGCTCGGAGCGCCGAACTCTGCCGGAAACAACCGATCGCCGCCGAGCGAGATCGCGGCGCCTAGGTCTATAATTTTGAATTATTCTCGACGAATATCGACACTTCGAGGTATAAAAAAATTATTTTTTAATCGTTTAATCATCATGAGTCATCCGATCTCAAATCAGCATCCGTTCTGATTCACCACTGAACTCGAATTCCGTACCTACAACCCTCAGAACTGAAAGGGTGAAATTTACGAGATAAATATTACGAGTCATTAAAATTTGATTTCAAGTTGCAAAATTTTACAACGTTGCCGTCGACACGTCAAAAAAATTGCCTTTTGTAAATTTTTTTTGACAATTTTATATCTCTCCCATTTAACGCATCCCCGTGATATTAATTAAAAATTTAATACAAATGACCATTATACACACACACACACACACACACACACACACACGAAAGAAAAAAGAGAGATTTCATATTGAATTATATATTTATATTCATTTATATATTCATTTAATTTATTGAAAAATTATATAAATGCAAGTGAGAATAAAAGGAAATTATTTTCTTTTCTCGACACGTGTAATGGCTAATTTGATGCTACGTAATCGCATTATCGTGACATAACAAGCTTCATGTTCAATAAGATCCGCTTTATTACTAGCCTTATATTGCGTTACCGATAACTTTGAGTGGTCATTTCCACGACGGAGGAAATCCGTTTTACTTACAAATAATAGGGTTGACTGACGCAGGTGCGACACGAAAGGTGATGGCGTTTCATAGAGAACCCGTTCTTTACCGAGAAACGGTCGCGTATTATCGTTATTATCGTTACCGTACACACAGCGTACATCACATTTCAACTCCAATAATTTTCTAAATTATCCTTTCACGTTAATGCCTTCGCATTACTGCAAAGATATACCATATATCTCAGAATTTTAGAAAATCGACGATTTGATTAAGAAGGAAGGAAGCTTTAATAATCTAATACGCTTAATAATTAAAATTAATGATTTTCATAATTAGTAAGTCACTTATTATCGATTTCATCAATTAAACATAAAATAGCGACAATTACTTCGTATTTGATGAAGTTGAATATTAAAGATATCGTTCAACAAACAATTTAATTTAATTAATTCTAATCAATTTAAAAGATAGAATAGTTTTATCTTCATGATGCGCGAAATAATAATAACATTACTGAGAGTTAATTCAACAATTCGTATATCAAATCCGACGAAATTTTTGATAACATTTTGCCTTTCCCTTCAAGATGGACGATTGAATGCTTGCGAGATGAAATGAGAAAAAAAAACGAATTCGGGGCGAAGATATCGGCGTTATGCAGAATGGAGAAAGGTCACGTCACAATTTCGCGCTCCAGAAAACGCCGTTTCCGCTGGACAGCATCCTGGGCATTTGGTCTGGGTCAGGTATTGAAGGATCGGCGAGAATATTTGCGGAGGAGATGACGGGCGACGGAGGAGGATGCCAGGAAGGACAACGCGGCTGGCCGGCCGGCCGGCCGGCGCGCCGGAAAACGGAAACGGATGTATATATGCCGGTTGTCCGAGCGTATTAAAACTGAGCGAATAGCGAATGGATTTCCTTTCCAGTCTGTCGACCGTAGAGGATACGCGGATTCATACGTGCTCCCTCTCTCTCTTTCTGTCGAATTGAATTTTTTTCAAATTCCTCGGCTCTCAGTTTTCGAAGTGAACGTCAAACAAAGCGATTCACTGAGATTTCCGAGTGTTCTATGATTGATAAAACTTATTTCGAACTTTCGTTTGAATGCGAGACAGAGAGGGTGAATAAAATAAGCAGCGACTGATCCAATCGACTATTACTGATTCACTTTTTTCGAGAGCTATTGATTTTGTAAAACACCGCTGTGTGATATCGTACTGAAAATAGTACCAAAAAATTGTTTCAAATAATAGCTGCATGAATTGCTAGGAAATTAATGTATTTTATTTAAGATATACATGTATATTTCCTGAAGATTGATTATTTTATTTTTTTTCATTTTAAAAACATTCTATTTCTATTAATTATGCGATTTTCTACTTCACTATGTACTTATCTATCTTGTGAATATAAATTTGTTTTTCCAAGAATTATAGTACGTGCAAGCACATGGAGATAATACTTTAGAGAAGAGTTAATAATAATCTGAAAATTTTCAATCGAAAATACCTTGTAAAGATAAGTAGAGAACGGTTCTTTTATATCTTAAAAGTGCAAAATAACATTTATTATTTTGTTGTTTATATTCTCGAAAATGTTACAGCTCTTCCCTCATTTGCAGAGAACAATGCGATATGCGAAACAAAAGTGGCGGGCATTCCATTATCAAACTTGGCGAAACCTTTATCTTACCTCGTCCAATTTCTGAGTTTCTGTCATAAGAGTCATTTCTCTTCCTTACATTTTCAGCCCCATGAGCGATAGTTCGCACGGCGCGCATATTAGGTCTCTCGTTCCAAGTTTTGAATTTTTAAGCAGAATTTTCACTCTGTGCCGCCGTCACGGGAGGGAATATATTATGCAGTCCCTAATTTACCGTCCAAGAGCTGGTCGTTTCAGTCTCGTAGAATGGAAAAACGAGTTTACGGATGAACAAATGGAAAGGCTCTCGGTGTCTATATCACCGTTTATTCGAATATCCCACGGCTGACGGCGATACGTCTGTATTTAAACGCGAGATTGGCGAATGTTATCAAAAGACAAAACATTGCTTTTAATTAATATTTAATCAATTATATTTGCAATTGTGTGAGATTAAGAGAAGAGGAAGCGTACATTTTGTAATTACAATCTTCACTGTAATATATTTTAATTATAATAATGTATCTTTTGCATATCACTGACGCAGAGTGATAACAGTTAATTAAATTTGACTATCAAAATTTCGGGTCACTTGATGAGCATTAATTTTAACACACCTTGTCGATTTGGTAATTTTTCAAAGTTCTAATAAAACTATTTTTAATCAGATCTTTTTTGCAGTTTCTATGTCGCAGTTTTTTTTGCTAGAAAAATAAAGAATTACACGATGCAAGAGAGCTGTGATAAAACTAATTTGGAAAATAATAAAATTTTAATTGAGAGTTCATGAAAACACAATAGAATTAATATCACACAATTAAAACTCTCCATAAAAAGAAATAAAAATAAATATTGGCACGCGTGAAAAATTTTTAAAGAAATATTAAAAAATTTGAATGCAATTACTCCTCACTAATTACATCAAAGCGTAAAAGTTATTAATAATAAAATAATAGTTTTATAGCGTATCCAAAACAAGAAGATCATGGAACACGTTGAATCCTTTACAAATGTAAACCGAAACGTTCCAGCCAGTCCAACTGCAAATAAATCGCGTAGCTTAAACCAACACACAGCAGCGAAACTACCTGTAGTCACACCATATGGGATTCTTCCTAGTTTCAAATCCGGGGCAGTATCCGGCATAGAGAAAAAGTGCATTGAAATTTCACTCTATGGATTTTAAGCCGGCGCGCGCCGATAGACGCCAATCCCTTTGGCGTATTCGCGATATAAAGTACACACGCCGGGGATATTCGTCGCGATAGGATTTTATATGCCGAGAGAGCGCATTGATTTTCTTGATTAAATCATCCGAATTCAAAATTCCTGTTGACCGACTACGCGAGGGACGCATCGCGAAATATGCGGGAGGCGCGCTAGTAAACCCGTTTTTTTCCTGCGGATGATTAGGAGAGAGTAATCCCGTTGCGTCGGGGTCAATGCATCTGGCAGACAGAAAAGCTAATTAAATTTACAGGCAACCGAAGTGGCACCACTCCGCCGTGCGCGTGAGCTGTTTTCTTTTTTTTCTCTCTCTCTCTCTTTCTCTCCTCTCGCCCGCATTATACATTTATATTCAGAGACGGCGAGTCCGCGCCTCACAGACATCTTTACCGCGCGCGCTCTTCCATTTTTCTTGCGTTTCCCGTAGCTCATAGAGTTAACGTTAACGGTGTTATCCGGCGCCGGGAACGCGCCGGGAATGCTTTTTACTTCCCCTACCTATATCCCACCTGTCCTATACCGTGCGTATCTACGTCTACGTACGTTGGATCCGACCTCGCGTGTACGCCGGTATAAGCGTACAAAACAACGGTTTTCACGGCGTCCGCTAAATTTCCCTTGGGCTACCCGCCGTGCATTATGTGTCCTGAAGGGTAGCGGGCAACTGCGGATCGCCCTTGTCGTCCCGTCCGTGCACCTTGTCCCCCGTGCCTCGCGTGATCTTCCCTCTGTTGCCTGCCCGGAGGCAAACGGCGCGCGACAGCCGCGAATCGCGCTGAAAAGCGTTTTGAAAAAAACGAGAGCTTCTGTGACGCGCCGTCTGCCTATTTGACATACTTTTGCAAAAAAAAAATGGGGGACAACGCGAGAGCGCGAATAGCGAGCCGGTGCAATCCCTTTCGCCGGTACGCGGGCAGGGATTCTTTCATAGGTTTCGCGTTTCATTGGTGATTTTTTCAACGACGGCCGAACATTGTGCCTGTGGAGATTCGTGGAAGTTGTATCGTTATCCCGACTAGAGAGGAGAGAGAGAGAGAGAGAGAGAGAGAGAGAATTTTTATACTCTGACTTTCGCCTCGCAGAAATCCTCTCGTTACTCCGAAGTTAATGAATGTTTATCGTAAAAAATTATCAAATTAGTTTTTATTCCGTTATTGTTGCTGTATCGGGAACATTCCACCTTTTCTCAAACTGATTCAAAATTGGGCTTCTACCTCGATAAAAAAAAAACAAAATTTTCGTTCTACACGTTGCGCAGACATGTTGGAGTGAATTTCCGCCTCGACGAGAAAGAATAACATTGCGTACGTGATACTACCCGTCTACCGCGGGAGATAGTTTCTTCTTTTTTCCCCTCCCCGGGGATCCAATTTCGAAAATTTAATACACGGCGTGTAGCAAACTAGCTCGCCAAGTTTTGAAAATCGCAGTCCCGATGATTAATCTTCGGGAGCCGTGAATCACGTCATCCGAGATGTAATCGCGCGGCTGGCGAGCTATGTAAAAAGCATATTTTTCCACAAATACGAAATGTCCTTTAACAATTTAATCCAAATATATTATACAGTGCAAAGTATATTGATACGGAATATGATGTATGAAACGGTATCTTTTTGGTAATTCAAATTTTTACGTGCAATATACACACGCAAGAGAAATATATCGATTGGCCGCGTATTGCACAACGTTGCTGTTGCCAATAGGTGGAATTACACACGTGTATTACGTCAAAGTGACGATTCTTTCGGAGAATTTCGTCGGAAAAGTGTGCACTGCCAGCACGGATATTTACTATGTAACGTGGCCCCGTTGGAAGGAAAGTGATATCGTCGACGCAGCGGAAAAGCCGCGCTCTTTATGAAATGCTGCTGAATCGACAGTGCGGTTTTCATGTACCTGGCCCACGGCGCACGAGAGTTTACACAACTTTCATGTGCTCCGGGAAGAAATGAGTAACAGGAGAAGGTTGCCAAAATCCGAAAACGAGATTGAACGCGAACGACAGAGATCCTTGCGCGAGAAACATCTTGCCAGTGTAAAAATCTCCTCTAAATCGCGCACTCGATCTATTTTAATTTCGCAACTTCAAAATTTGCCAATAAATTCATTCCCAAAATAGGCTTCGCATGTTATATGTTATGATACATCCTGTATAGCTGTAATATATTCGAAGCGTTAATTTACAAGGGTCTCAATTTGCACGATAGTTTCCAAAGCATTAAAGCAGCAACAACGCAAATTAAGAGCTATTTGCCAGCTAACGATCGATATGTGCATGTAACTAGCAATCCGCAATAATTACAAAATCACAACATGATGTAAATGTCACGGCGATGTTAAATCAGAAAGGTTTTCAATGTAAAAGAATTATTTTTTATTTTTGATTAATTTCCTCCAACGCGTTGCATTGCTTGCATTGTTGTCCCATAACAAATGGGATTAAAAAATATTTATCATCGTATACAGCTTTGCGCACACGATCAAAATGAACAAGCTCGCCTTAATAACAATTCACTTTAATGCCTTATTCCCTTAGATATTTTACAGAGGATTGCTAATTTATCTTGCTTAACTGATTAGCGCGATAGCGTATTTCGCAATCTTTACGTTGCGGAGGGAGCAAGATACGCGAATGTCTCGCCGATAAGGAATACAGGAATGCGGTGACCGCGCTGCCGAAGCTAGAGGCCGGAAATCAGTGTTACGGCTATCCTCGTCTGGGCGAGCCCTTACCACGCGCAGAAATAACCCAAACGGGGGCTATCCGGCTAAGCCGATAATCCGCGGGTCAGACAGTGTCGAGAAGCCGTACAACTTTGCTTAGCTCCGCCCTTTACCCCTCGGCCGTCCGTGCCCTACGGCCGCTCGCGAAAGCCTGCGGTTAGCTGGGAGCTATCGTTTCTGCGCTTTGGCCACACCTCGTAGAAATCAATTTACTCTCGGGCGATTCCACGGGATCGGCGGGGAAAGATCGCCGCCGAGCAAAGACGAGGATTAGAGAAAATAAATACGAGGATTCCGCGGAGTCTTTAATAATTGAAGACACGTCGATGTCGCGGTTTCGATCGTAATTTAAGCGACCGGCTCCAGCTGAGCATAATCTCAGAGGAGAAGACGATTGGCAAATACAATATTCAGTGATATTCAAACGTCCATTTAATTTTCAAGTCGACTATTAATTGGTTACCTATATTATTCACAATAGCGTTTCATCGTTTTAAGATTCACGTAATTAATTGAAGGATAATATGTATATTTTTCAATGGAAATTATATACAACTTGGAAAATTAGTTCAACCATTTTTACATTTCGTCATGTCCTAGTTCTTTCTCTTTTAATAGAAAATAAAAAATTTATTTAATTCTTCAAATCTCATTATTGGCTTTCTGATATCCTTTATATACTATATACTTTATGATTATTGGACTTTATTCTATTTTCTCTTTTTAGTTTATAATAAAAAAAAGATATAAAAAAGATATAGAATGTTAAAATCGAAGAGCTAGATTTTTGTATTGTGAAATTAGAATGTTGAACTAAATTTAAAATTTATATTACACAGATCAAACCAAAGAGCAAAACATATCCATACAAAATTTAAAAGAGTTAGGATCACTTTTCCATTTCAAATGTTCGTTTTTTTCCGCAGCAATCACACAGGTGTTTCTGCAATTTTTTTCATTAACGGGGGAAAACAATCCGGAAACAAGTAAATTGTGAAGATCTCGTTTAATCGAGATTAATCGCTCTTTTCGTATCAAATTGCCAGGAAACGAGCGCCACGTGTGTCACGTGAGAAGAAAGAAAATCATTTTCTTCTGATCGAACTACGTGGTCATCAGATCGCTCCGGTCAGAACATTCGAATAATAAAATTGGAAACATCAACTCGCGCGCATGTGTGCGCGCAGGCGAAGATATACGTTGTTCCAGGCGTGTAATATCGTCGAGTTTTAGGGTTTTCGCAGCTGTGACAACGGCTGGCCGCAAGACGGTGTCCCGATTTCCCCCGAAACTTTCGCCAATATCATCATAACCGTAATTCCACGATTCCATTGGGAACTTTTTTCCATTCGTACCGTGTGGCCCTCGTTGTCGTTCTCATCCCAGAAACACGAGATATCTTTTGTGAGGGACTTTTTGCGGACAGGGCGCTCCGTAATGCGGCACTCCTTGCAGTAGACAAAATTATTTTATGGAATTTATTACTTCCTCTTCGACAGAATGCAATACGTTCGCGCGATACGAATATTCAGCAGTTATTCATTTCTGCGAAATAGCCATTTCGCATTAAAAGCGAATATCTTGATTTACACAAATGGATTTAAACAAATGGTCCTGTAAATTATGTATAATAAAAATCAAAATGACACAAATAAAAAAAGGATTAATGTATCGAATTTATCTCTTCGCGTGCAGTAAGCACAATCAATCGTTTATGTTAATCCTGTACGAAATACGAAACATTCGCATCTTAAATCTCGTCCAAATATTTAAAGATGTCAGCGATGCGCAGTGGTGGTTGCAAGCGATCAAGCGTATGTTCAGCATCATGCTTTTTGCAATCTGATTTCCTCTCGCTCGATGCTCCACTTCAAAGCGTAACGTTTAGCTGCTCTTGATCGGCTGTAGCTCCGGATACTGTCGAAGGAAAACGTGAAACGGAGACAGAGAAGACAAAGGCAGGCACGCGTGATCATATGATATTCCGCATGAATTGATGGGAATTTTTGATTTTTTATATACAATACAATAATACCTGATTGTTATCAAACCGAGTAACATACTCATATTTACATTCAAGTATGACACACGAAAATAACTTTTAGCATTTGAAAAAAATAAGCGGAATTTTGTTTTTTTTTAAAACCTGCTAATTTTAATCATAACTAAAAAACATTTATAACATGTGTTTCATTGCATATATTCCTGTTTCGTATCTTTATCTCTATGTGTATATATTAATCATTAAAAAAATTATAAAAAATAATTTAATTTTAATTTAATAACGCTGCTCTCTCTATAGCTTTATAATTTCTTTTATAGTTTCTTTATACTTTTATAGTTTCACAGCTTTGTTATAGTTATAGCTTCACTATGTTATTTTAATCATCTCGCAGTATATTTTGACCATTTCGCCGAGAAGATAAAACATGCTGCGTACAGCAGCTGTTTTTGTTTCTTTATTTGTTTGGTTCGCTACTCGACATCAAAGCTTGTAGCTTGGGCAATTTCGACCAACCTTGTCGTTTACGCGTCGAGTTTACTCGAGGGAAATGTGATGGAGAAAGCGGTGCGCAGAATACACCCGTTACCCGTTGATCCACTATGCAAAAGCCTACGAACTTGTAGTACCACAAACTGTCGTGCTTGTTTTCGCACGTGCCGAACCTGACTTGTGATTCACGTAAATTAGACCCTCAAGAAACAAAGGACGCTCTATGTTTACCGACATTTTGTTAATAGAAAGCAAATGCAGTAAAATAACAACGATATAATAATATGTGAAAAAAAGAATCAAAATAAAATAATCGTAATTATGCTTGCAGTAATATTTTTAAGTCGTCTACACAAAATATATGTATATTAATATTATTTTATAAAAAAATATATTTAAAAGAAATATGAAGCTTTTATATTTAGTCAGTACAGACTTCAATAATATATAAGTAAAACAAATAATGTGCTCTCTTGTTTCTCAAAAATACTTTTAAAAAATGCTTCAATAAAAATATTTATACAGATCCTTCAAAAAAACCTAGTGCACTCAATCTTTAGCACTGAAATCGCATTTTAAGAGTTTTGTTGAATATGATATGTAAGAAGCCAAATAAAAAATGCGATAGAAATGTATGCGAAAATTGAGCACTGATTGAGTGTGTCAATTTAGTTTCTGTTTCGCATTTTCCAAGAAGAATAATGAATCGAGAGGTTTTCCAAGTGAGTTTACGGCAGATTCATACTCGATTCACCGCCGATAAGCTCACACTCGTAAAGATAAAGACAGAGATACTAGAAAATACTCGAGGGACTCCGGATGCTTTCAGGATAGACAAGGCAATACGATTTCGAGCGAAATGCTTTTGTTTTGTGAAAAGGAAAAAGAACGAATGAACTTAATAAAGCACTCTATTTTTCATAGCTGCTCCAGATACTCAACCTTTTAAGCATTAATAATTGTCGACTGAAAATGCAAAAGCGATGTAAACGTTAAGAAGATGGGTCTGAATAAAACGAAAAAAGAACTAACGGAATTCATATAACAGAAATATATAATAATTGTAAAAAGAGTAAAAAGAGAAATGATTAAAAGTGTTGAGATCAATTACGATAAAGTTAATTTGCAGATTACAAACGAGACATTTCGTGTGAAACTTAATAAGATCAACAAATCCATCAACAAATTTTTAATTAGCACAGATAATTGTAGACACATCCCGAAATTCATCAGTAAACACTTTGTCGAAATGTATGAGAGAAGCTCAATTTGCTATTACATCCTTATCTTTGCTACTTTCGTTATTTGCATGATGGATTTTGTCAAACGCAAGCTTGCCCTCTAATGAGTAACTGAAGTTCTTTATCGTTCACGACGCTTCTTTTATCGCCATCGGTGAGAAAATCTGCTTTCCGCTCTTCTCACCACCCTCGCGTATATTCAGTCCTTTGTCTGCTACGAAATACCGGCTGTTGCACGTACTCGCACTTTTTCCGTTCTCCCCTTGTTCACGAGTATTCTCTTAGGTTCCGGAGATTTTCTCCCGTTAAAGCCGAAGGGCCGTTAATGGGGTCGTTAAAGGTCTCATTAACGTTCTCGCAAGGTGGTCGCAGGGGTGGATAACGACCAAGTAATTAAAATTTGATCAACTTCTTGCAAAACCGACTCGTCACTTCCTTTTCAAATGTAGCAGCATGCGTAATATAGTTATTTCTTCAACATTTAGCATCCTATTAATGACGTTGAATTAAATATTGACGCGAAACAAACTTGGCACAATTATTTCATTTCATCTCTTTTTTTTTTAATTGATATTTTAAATACCAATGTTTTGAAAAATATCTCTAAAGCATTTTTTTAACCATTCGAGATTCCCCCCTTAAATGAAAATACGGGAACGTTCCACCGGTTACAAACGGCTTTTTGGTGATTGGCAACATTCGCGTATACTTGGGTGCGATTTTTCGTTCGGGGAGTTACTTATGAGCCGAATCGAAGTTCACTCTCGATAGAGCGAAAGAGAAATGCTACGGGAGAGGAAGGATGATGAATAAAAGGGACGGAACGAGTGAGTGAGTGAGTGAGAGAGAGAGAGAGAGAGAGAGAGAGAGAGAGAGAGAGAGAGAGAGAGAGAGAGAGAGAGAGAGAGAGGATGGAAGGTGCCAGGTCGTAACCGTAGAACGATCTCGCCCGAGGGAACGTCCTGCGCCGTATGTCCTCTGCATACAAATGCCTTTCCTATAGCCGTTCACCGAGGCCATCAGGGTTACCGCGGAACGGAAGACTGGCTTGCCAATTTTAAAGGCCGTTTGTGAGTGATGTACAACGTCTGCGCACATCTAGCGGGTGCCCGGCTGTTCATTCGACGGTACGTATCGGCGAAAGCATATATACCCCCCTGCGCGATTCCGTATTGGCAATAAAAACGTATTCCTGCGAATACGTGGATACGGCAGTATGAACCGGGTTGTTTACGGTGGAAAGCGCTGTGTAATAGTTTCGTGCAATTTATTGTCAAGACCGTCTGACCTGGAAAATAACGGACAATAAATCAAATTCGCTCTTGATATTGGATTTAAATCAATTACGTCTCTCTCGTTTAACTCTTAATCTCGGCGATTGCATTAAGCGGGAATATGCGATTGAGTATCAAATTAGATTACACTTCGCATCAAACTAACTAAAGCGTAACTAGAAACCGAAGGACTTGCGCGCGATTATTTTAAATTAATAATAATTAAATTATTCTTAAATGAAAGGCGAATGTATACATAAACATGGCACATTGTTAATTACTTCGTTTCACCGGCAGTCAATTACTAAAGTATTCGTATATGATAAATATGCAATACGAAATTATATTATTTGGATATAATCTATATGCATTAATTAGAGACAAAAATGCAGATGAAAGATGCATTATGTGTCCAAATGCATTACCAGACTAATACGCAAATTAATAAGTGGTTACTATGTATTGGTTCAATAATTGTAATGATGGCCGAAACGCTTCTGTTCCGTTCGCGTTAATGAACCGCAGCCGAAAATGTTCTACTACGGCAGATCACCGCACAAGTTTAATGTTTAACTTTCGCAACTTTTCAAGGGCTATTTGATCCACCATGCGGAACAATATCTATTTTGCTATGATGTTATAAAGTTCAACGTATCAGAGAGAGGGACGTACTTTATGTATATATTTCAGTTTTATTAATTTACTAATTAAAGCAGTCGATCGCAGTCGCGTGGTTCCGTTAGGTAGAGATATGTACGCTTCGGTACGCTAGATTTAATTAAGGTGCATACATTAATTCGTTTGCACGCCCCGGGAACTTCGGTTTTACAGCTTTTGTTATAGCGCAAATTAAACACGTTAACGATAGTAATGATAACAATAATAACAATATGATAATTATTATTATTTGCATAATAGGTATCGATAATGAAACGCAATAACGGTTTGTTTATAAATTCACGCTTTTAATAGCAATATTTGGTCGATCCGTATTTTTCGCCACGGGTTAAGAATGACGGGGCGCGGCAAAAAGATGCGCGTAAAACAACGACAACTTGCTCACACGAGCGTGGCACAGCTGCATCAGCTGCGCCTGCATTCGCCTCCTTAAATGTCGTGTCATATAGCTGCTGCGACACATTAGATCGCTGGTGGAAACTCTCAATAAGAGCGACGTGCACTTTCCCGCGACGGGCGAGAGGAGGCAGGGATGCGAAACGTCTTGCGGTTAGTTTCGAGGCGTTTCGGGACTGAAGTTCTCTCTCCAGCGCGCGATATTCACGGCGGAGCAACACGAAGCACTCAAAAAGTTTCCCGAAGGACAAGGGGAGGCGAGCGCTTCAAAGTGAAAACGGTATTTCCGAAAGCGATTAGAGTTGCATGACAGACGGCCGCGAATAATTACAGCCGAGTGCAATTACGCCCCCACCCGACAGATGGCTGGCGCCGATCCCGTTTACACCCGCGTTTTTTTTTACGTAATTTACAAGTGCAAATTTTGCTTTCGGCAATTTACGATTAGCGAATGCAGGCGCAGTGTAGTTACGAGCGTCCGATCGTTACTACCATTTCCAGACGGCCCATGGAAGTCATTGTCGTTATCTGGCATGTGCGGCGCGTTTTACACGCAACAAGGCATTAAAATACTGGCGGCGGGCTGGCTTTACGATCAGCAACGGCGCTTTTATCGGGTGAATGCATTTCGGGAGATGATTGGCCCTTATGCAAGCGGGGGCGACGTACGGCCGTACGGAAGTTTGAAGCACGTCGAACTTTCCGAACTATCAGCACTTAGACGATAATTCTCTTGAGGGACGAAGACCGCTCTCAACGCGACCCTGCCTTCGTGAAAATTAATTACCCTCGTCGATCGCTTTTCATTCTCTCTTTCACCCCGTTCGTGTCTCGACTGGTTCTCTCCCTTTTCACCTCCACCGATGCACGAAACCCACCGTCGTCGTTGGCAAGTTGTGTATGCGGGTGACAAGAGTGAGAGGAAGGAAGGGAGAAAGGAAAAGCGGAAGGAAGGAAGGAAGGAAGAGAGGAAGGAAGGAAGGAAGGAAGGAAGGAAGGAAGGAAGGAAGGAAGGAAGGAAGGAAGAAGTTGTCGAAGTGAAAAAATGTCCCGTCTATAACACGGCATGCGCCAGAAATCAGAGTAGTTTCCCGAAAGCTGGCGAATTCTATATGGCGCGACATTCCACAATTTCCACGTACTTGGCGCACTCCGCGTTCTTCGAGTAATTATCCGCGCGTAATTACTTCACCCTGACTGGTGCATGCTGTACATGCGCCCACGCGTACATATATAGGTGCACTTTAATATATTCATATAAATATACACGTCGTCGTATATGTATGTACGATGTATGTCGTGAGTATACGTCGTATGAAGTGTGTTAAACACAGAGATACACGCACGATCGAATATTCACATGGTTGTATGCAAAGTATTGATTTCTATACACCGGACACGATAATCATCGGTTCGCGAACTTTCGATCTTTAATAAAAAAAAAAAAGTTAATACACTGAGGGAAACTATTCTACTTGTACCTTTTATTTCTTTGATGTTATTACTACGGACTATTGTGTTCTTAACAATACAATTTGCATTGTTGAGAATAAGCAAGTTAAACTTCGGTGCATAATGAAAACAATGGTTTAGAATTATGCCAAAATGGCAACGAGAATGAAACTTTAAAATAACATGCTGTCAAAACAAATAGAATTATTATGTCAAAATATACTGTGCACTCTCTTTCGTCACTTACGAGTATATTGTAATTATAAATGTGGATATATTTTTGGAACATTCATTGTTTAAATATTTCGAATATTTTCAATGATATGTTAAGTAAGACAGCCACATGTTTTTTATCAGACATTTCAGTATTTTTATATCAGTCTAAAATTGATTTCAATATGTCCTGAAAACAAACTTCATAACGCAGCTGCTGCTTTAAGTACAATTAAAAAAAAGATCAATTAAATAGAGAAACTTCAGAAATGATAATTTCAAAAGTGCAGGAGCGATCCAATCTGTTTAATGTAATTATCAATACAAAAATACAGACGAATAATGCAAGAAGAAAGAAAAAGAAGGTTTTTAATCAGGAATTAATTATATGCAATTATAACGGAAATGTAATTTATTTCAAGAAGAAACGGCATTATAGGACACAGTAGTTACTTGAGTCATCTGCAAGATTAGATATTGGCGGTTTCAGTTATCGACTGGATCGATTTACGATGTCCGGGGATATTTGGAGCATGTGACCTGACCCTCTCTCGCGAATTCTAATACGCGAATGTCCCCCGGCCAAGGAATTCTCGTCACGCGGTAAAAGGCTGTGGACCCGGCGGAAACAATAACTCGCCCCTACGTGATGTCCCTTCTGAAGGGCGCGCAGTTTGGTTATACAATAAATACTTCCCTTATCTACCCGTTTCACCAAGATTTTCCTTCTTCCGCGGATCATCTTCATGGTACACGTATATAGGAGCGGAATGAAACTGAGAACCACTCGTCGCCATCGGATGGAATCATGCTTCTCTCGCGGTTCCAAGCGGACGGCTACGAAGATTTCCGTGAATAATATCATTTCCATGTACCGACTCTCATTCGCGTACCATTCCGCGCTTCCTTCTTTTTTTTTTATCGCGTCTTCTACTTCTCTTCTCATCCACTTGGAATACTTATTGCCTCGCTCTTTAAACTCTATGCTTTTTTTTATCACATCATCCTTTTCTCGCGGAAAATCCAAGGAAGAGTTTGAATTATATAGTATGTATATTACGACAAAATGAGATAATCGATGTACCGTAAAAATTTTGACGATGCTCCACATTATACGCCGTTCAATTCAAGCACAACGGTGACAAGCGACGAATGAATAAGTAATAAAACAAACTCAATTCTCGAAATACGGTGATGAAAAGAGGGTAAAAACGTTCAAATATAAATGAATACGATAGATAGAAAAAAAAAGGAATTGCACCGGTATTGCGCATATTGTATTGTTAAATTCTTCGATTATCGGCAGCTCCGTGCGTATTATGAATTTCACGCGTCGCGCTACGACACTATCGACACGTTTCACCTCATTTTTACATTTTATCGTTGAATATAGAACAAAAAGTGACAGCTGAACAAATTGATCCGAATGTCACTTGTGCTAGTGCCTCAAAAAGAGGACACGTAAATGAAAGAAAATTATTCTTGTTATTCTTCTCGCTGCTGCGAACTGTCCCGGCAACTCGCGATGCAAATTTTCCTGCCGTAAAAAAAGTCAAGCATCGGCCTCTGTATTCGTGCCCGGGTTCTCTTAGCATATCTTTCGCCTCGTTTCTCTTCCTCTCTCTCTTCCCTTTCAACTTTCCAACGTGCTTCTCGAGTGGATGAGCCATTATGCAAGTGCATTTTGCGAAGAATCGAGAAACAATACCGAACAATACCGGGACTTTCGCGCGTGCAATGACGTAATTACCAGAGAGGCAGCATTTGCAGCGCTACAGGTATTAATGCGCGATTTATTCCCAGGACGGAAAAATCGCGTCCTGCAATTCCCTCGTCGCCGAGGCGGTCGCGGAGGCGAAATCATACACCTCACACGCGTGTGCCTTATTCGTAACGAAGCGCGTCCCCTCATTTTTCCCACCTAAGGGGATTATCAGAGGCAGCGAAGCGCCGCGCCAGTGGCTGCCGCCGAAGGCGACCAACGGAATAAAGATGGCCGTGATGTGGAAAGACCGTCTCTCAAACGAAAGCGAGATGCTCCGGGCGATGATCCTAGCAAACAAACAGAGACCGCGCGGAAATCTGCGTCGCGACGTTATCGCTGCCGCATCCCGGATCCACGAATGGAATTACTACTTGGCAAATGCATTCCGCGTGTTTACTCCGCGTCTACCTTTAAACCTTTCGCTTTTGCCGGCCTTACACCGCCTGCCGAGAGCGCGCGCCCTTTGTTTCAGGCTGGAAGCGTTTCCGCTCATTCACGTAGCGGTGGGCAAAGGGGCACGAGAAAGTGCCGAATATTTCGCTTGGCAACGGAGCGAATTGTTCCAGCGGAAAATGACTATCATCGCTGGACTTTTCTCAATTTTAAATCCGCGAGTCGACGTTTGTCTGCCTATATAATAAATAATAAATTTGAAATGCATCTAATTTTTACGCGTATACCGTTATAAATTTGTGAAAACTCAATCGCACATATCATTACGTCGTCCTTTTCTGTTATCGCTCCGACAACTTTGTATTTTGATTTTAATTTTATTTTATTATACTTAAATATTTTTTTTCACTTTATGCATGACGCACGCTTTTCGTCGTGTTCCTCGGCATTCTTGCGCGAAATACAAATAACCCAGGGCGAATGTACCGCATTCCTCACAAGCTGAAGCTTGTGCCTTTGTATATAACGAAAGTGAGGGAGGCATCACGAATACAAGATGCGTTCTCGATATATGGCAGAACGTGCCGAGTCACCGCAATAACCTCGCAAACGATGATCAAAGCTCATATGGAAAGCCATGCATGGCACGGCGATCGTTAAATGACCTCTGGAAGTTATATCCCGAAGGCTTCCCGCTATGTTCGAAGGAAGCAGGTGACCACGACTTTGACTTCGTAGCTGTTCTCGATTGGTGACACAGTACGCCAGAAACACGGAACGTTCGTGCGGAATTAGAAATAATACGCTTGATAGAGAATGGGTTAGAGAGCAAAAGAGAGGGAGAGAGAGAGAGAGAGAGAGAGAAATAAAGAGAATAAACAAAAGGGAGAAAGAGAGAAATGAACGAGTAGAGAAAAAAAGGGAATGTACGATAAAATAACAAACAGTAGTAAATATGCCGCTCATGAAAGTTTCAAACTTTGAATCTGTATAACTGCAATTATACACTCGCTTTCGCGAATATGTTTCGGCGACGCCCGGCTTATCGAGCACGTAAAAATGTCACCCCGTAATTCAGGAAAGTTTCCGCGCGCGCGCGCGCGCGGGGGAGTTATAATGGTGTATAGGTCGGAATAACAGATTGCTAATTACGAGAACGACGTGAAAACTACCGCGACGTTCATCACATCGGGCATGCTGAAACTGCATCCAAAGTCTAGGTAGTTTTGATTAAGTTTCTAACGGATGGCTGGATTCGTTCTAGGATCCTGTCAGACGTCAGGGAGGTATTCGCGCGTTCATTCACCAGCGAGGAATAGGGTGAAATTGGAGTTGAAGTGCCTTCGTGGAGCCGGACAAGTCCGTCAAGGGCCCGTAGGTAGATGGAAAAGACTCGGGATGAAAAATAAGAGGCGGGGAGATCCTTCGATCGACTCTTATATACCTTCATCGAGAGAGCGCTGCAGATAGAGGAATTCAGTGTTCGTCTTACTTCCATTCATCGTTCTTCTGTATCCTTTTTCCCCGCCCTTACAGCGTCCGTCGTCTTTTATTTTCCGATCGCCGTATATTGAGTAAAGTTCGCGCGGCGCGATAGCGCGCGCATCGATCGCACGGAATTTCGATTGCATTGCAGAAAATTTCATAAGAGCGGTTACTTATCACGGATTTTACAATTCGTTTCAACGTTTTTCGATATTTCCTAATGGCTCAATAATAGCTCGGGGAAACGAACGAAATCTAGCGCATTGACTACTCGTCCCGTTCCTTTTCTCGCAAGAAAGAAGGTCTCGCAAGAAAAGCTTAATGTGATTTTGTACAATGATGCGAATTTATTTTCTCCCAGTCGTGAAAAACTCGTCGATCAAAGGCGTGTCGGCAATATATCCTACGTCAGGCTGAAAAAGCAATAATTCTATTCGTATACGCGTTTGCCGTCGCGACAAGTCCCACATCCCCATGCTCCATTTAATTATTTTCCCTAGGAAGGGACGATGATTTTTCCTCTGTCTGAGATTCGCGTACACTCTTCAATCGCAATCTGAGAACGTCGGAATAGACCCTTGATGGGTCTTGAGAACAAGATCCCAAGCATCGTACGTACAACGTTCCTCGAAAGAGACTCGTGTCTGCTCATCTATTGAGGCGACGTCGATGGTAGAAGCACGCCGAAGTGAGGGGGAGGGGGGTAAGGGGGGGGAGGAAGCGGAGAGGGTGGAGAAGAGCGAGAGCAGGATACGATGGGGAGGCGCGCTCGTGCTTGGGACAACGAACCGATGGGATAGACTCTCGCAAAGACAGAGAGTGGGTGGAACGTTGATCGATTCCTCCTGCGGTTTCGTCTACGGGGGAGAACTTATTGACTTTCTGAAGACGCTCGCGTAGGATCACGGTGCATCGCCAGAGATGCACAATGCGCGTCAAGTACGTAGTTTCTCGCGCGAGTATGCACCGCCACGATCCGCAGGTAAGATCACCCATTGTTTTCCGTATTCCGCTCCCTCCCCGCTTCAACCCCTCGGCTGACGTCTCGATCTTCGAGTATCCCTCTCGCAACCGATCACTGAGAGAGATCCGCGTTATACGTCGTGCGCGAGTGGATCGAGAGCTTTATCCCTCGCGAGGACGAGGCGAACACGCGCCGCCGGATGAACGGCTGAAAGGAAGCGGCAGCGGAGCTTTCGGGTGCATCGGATTCCGCCGTCAAGATCGAATTAAATCGACAAAGCGGCGACGTCTGCTCGCGACGCGAGAACGTATTGTACTTTGACGAATGGCATTTCCATGTTGCGAGCCCAGCCATCATTCGCCGCGGATGGCGCAATAAAACGACGCGGAATAAACATTGAATCGATCAAGAGGAAAGGCGCCCATTTTCATACTCGGAGACGGTTCACGTGTCGGAGTCATTTATCACAAGTGGCGCTCTCGTGCATCCACCGCGCCCGCGAGATATACTGACAAGAAAAGTCATAAGTCTTCCTCCATCGGCTTAATCGCATCCTTCGTGCTATAACTGAAACGCCAGCGCGCGCGGCGCTACCATTTTTCCACGGAATTATTACGATATCCGATGGAATGCGACGGGGAGGGCAGGACGGAGGAACGAAGAACGAGGGTGAGTAATTCCAAGGGTGAGTCGCCGCTCGACAACGAATGTTTGCGCGTCCGTCCTAACAAGAACATACGACTTGTTTTGATTCACTGTCGGTGGTTGAACAACGGGCAAACGCGAACCGAAATAGGAACGCTCCGAGAGCTCGGCGGGGAAGCTCCGTGTTACAGGCACGTAAAAAGCGGCCGACAGGGCGGAATTAAAGGAGCGACCGCAAAAGCGCGGTCCGACTTGATACCCCGATAATTTTGTAGTCTCGTGCGCGCCGTAGAAGGGCGGCGACAGAAAAAAAAGAAGGAAAAGGAAACATCACGGTGGAACAAAGTCACAAGCCGCACGGCGGTGCCAACGCCGGTGTAACCGGATGCCTTACCCGTGCTGGCCGCCGGCCAAGGCTCGTAAATCCCAAATTACAGGACGAAAGTACAGATTTCGTCTGTTCGCGTCCACTGCGGGAATTCTCGGCTCTTTAACGAAAAATCCGGTCACCGCTCATCGGCGTCGCCGATTATTTTAGTTTTCGCGGATCGATCCGTAGCCGCGGAAATTCGTGGTACACTTGTCGCGAGCATTATCGTTACACGTTATACCTTACATTAATAACCTTTATCTTTTTCAATGATATCTTGAGCCTGTCGTCTTTCATTTTAGTTGGGTAATATATCGCTTTTAAACGTCCATTATAGTTTTATAGCATTAATACAAAGCACAATAATGTAATTCGTTAGCTTCGCTGTAACAGAGAGTGATCGATTAAACTTGTCAGGTATACTCGCAAAATCAAATTATCTCGAGAAACAAAATATGTATAAAGAACACAAGGTACAGTTATAAATCTTCGAGTATTATTTTCAGAATTACGTACAATTATATTGATTATTTCATTACTCGTAGAGCTAATGTCATCGAGGAATTGTCTTTATATTTCCATTTAACAATTTATTTTAAGACATATATAATTATTATACTGACAGCGACAATGAGCGAGCGAGAGAGAACGAGAGAGAGAGAAAAATGAAAGAAAAAGGAGAAACAGAGAAAGAGAAGCTGTAAAGCGCGAGTATTTCGGCAGCGAGTCCTCGACGTGTAGTTGACGGGAAACAAAATCGGAACGGCTACGCCCGACTTGAGTCACCGCAACTAAACAGGAAGAAGGAGAAGCAGATGCTGAGGGAACGAAAGAGGAAGGGGAGGAGGAGGGCAAAGGAAGGATGAGCTTTTCGACTGTACATCAAGCGAAGCGAAAACATAGGAACGCGTTGAAATGATCTAAAGGGCGGGCTTCCGTTTGAGTTAAGCTCACAAATTCGCCTCCAGGTCGACGAAGAAGAGGGGCCGAGGGATGGGAATGCGGTAGAATGGAGGACTGTACCGCTCTTCAGCGCGAGATGACACAAAGAAGGAGCCTTCTTGTGGTTGAAAGAGGGCTCTGAAGGCACCAACGGCCATTATACCGAGGCGATACATCGCGAACGTACTTCCACCCTCCGCCGTCTGTTTCTTCTCGAATCGCCTGCGGATAGCAGCGGAGAATCCTACTAGATCCCGATGTGAGGATCTTCGAATGGATGAGGAAGAGCCCCCTGTACTTGTATAACCACTACGATTGAAGAAAAAGACGAAGTACCACGAGGCAGATAACACTAAAGCCAATAGCGTATCGCAAATATGAATTTGCGCTCGGGTAATAAAATGATAATAAAATGCCGCGAAGCTACACAGATACAATTATATTATTCAATGTACATTCAAGAGAAGAACAAAAAGAAAAAGTATATCTTTCCATCTTCTTATTACCATTTTTTGAAAGAATATAATCAGACCGTGGGAATTTTCTTTTCGTAAGCGAATCTTTTCAAAATTGCAGAATTAGGCGCAAGATGAAAAGCAAATAGACAGAGATGGCTCTTACTCCTGGCTGAGAGCACGATTGTTAATATATAGCAATTCATAATCCCTTTCGAGCATCAAAGGTATCATAGAGAACACGGATTACCGATTACCGGCGTCGGCTATAACCATTATTTCTCCATCGAATGACGAATAGTTAGTGTGTATCGAGATCAGCGGGATATATTATGGACGGCAGCGCCTCTCTCGCCCTTGTCGCTCGTACCCGTTATTGTTATTTCCGTTCGATAATTTCATTCCGTTTCACACACGTGGTCTCGCGTCGGCGGCGAGACACGGGGGGCGTTTCCGTAACGCGAGAAACGCGGTATCAGAGCTTCAACATCCGATATCTTCGCGAGAGGAAGCTCGATAATACCGCGCGAAGGAGCCGCTAAGAAACATTCTAAAGATATATCAGCCGACGTTCGGAGCCGGATAGAATGGCGGCTTTAAAACTCGATGTTCTCTCCCCTCGTCTTTAGTTCTACCCGGAGCCTAGACAGTCCCGTCCTCCTTTTCAGACAGATACCTACGATAACCTGCTGCTCCTGGATTCGACATTATAATGGGCATCGTAGGCGTTCCATTTCCGTTGCTCTTAGAAAACCCCGTTTTCTTTCTTTTGAAGAAGACGACGCTTTCCTTTACGTCGTACCTAGCTCGCCTCTTTTTCCGTTCATTCGGCGAAGCGTTCTCCAAGCAAGACACGAAACTTTTACAGTTATGCATCGACAGATATTTGAAGAAATTTATGTCATTAAGTTGTTTCACGTAAATATTTTAAACTATGTGTGTATAAGATAGATCGACGGTATCGTTAAAATATATATTCTGCAGATTGCTTGATTAGATTGTACAATTATGTGACTGACAAGATTAGTAGAAGCGAGTATCAGAAATTTTGAATCTTTCCGGCTACGTTGTTCGCGCACGAAAGTTTCGCCTGTAAAGGCGTGGCGCGTGCATTTTTCTTGATTCCTGTCTTCCCCACCGAGGAAAGCTTGCTTCAATATACATATATGTTTTCATTTACCTTTGGTCTTTCTGTTCGCCATTCTTCCTGCTTCTTGTTCTTTTTAGCGGAGTTATATAAAAGGAAAGAACTCTTTCCTTGAAGTTTATTTCTATAATTCTTTCTAAAAAAAGGGTAACTTCGGGAAACCGTTATTGACGACTTAACCAACGAAGGAAATTAAAGTCGTTTCTGGATGGATAGTTCTTGCAATGAGGTTAGTTAAATCTTCAGCCTCCGATGGTATGTAAATTTCCGCAATTGGCTTTAACTGACTATGGCGCGTTCGATATGTAGATTTCGTTTAACCTCTTGAAGCATGAATTATGTTCGAGCGATAAGAGCGCCGGCGGTTTGATACTCCATGAAGATTATATAAAGACGATAAGACCGGAAGTTTGTTGACTTACGTACAGCCGTCCGCTTTTGTACTAATTCAATGACGTCGCAAATACGCGGGCGCGTAAATTAATAATCGCAGCTTTTCCGGACGATAATCTTGTTACCGAGAATAATTCAACTATACGTATATATACCACTATAATATCCTTAAAAATAATAACGCTCCATTTTATTACGGAAATATTAAATAATTCTATAATATCAAATGAGAAAAATTCTTATTTTGTTATAATTTCATTTTCTTTATTCATACGGAGGAATGTCTTGGCACACCGAACATGGCAATTTTGTTCGGCACGTGCGAGGTAAGGTTCACGTGCCCAAATGAATTCTGCAACGTGGTGCATTTTGCAGCAGCCTGATTTCCAGTCACTCGTAGCTTCCTTCCATGTCAGGAATATTCCAGACGTATATAGCGTCGAAGGCACTCGTCTCCCGTTGAGAAAAGCAAAATAGAGTTTTCCTTGATGTTACAAAAAAGATAATGCGGAGAATGCACTTATATCAAAGTGTAATTATAAAAATTTTCTCCTTTCCTCTTTTCTTTTACTGTGAGATTATATTTTACTGTAATTTACGATACAAGTTTTTCAATTTTTTTAATGTTAACGTTTCTCAATGCTACGATCATAATAATCTTTTCTCATTTTACAATAGCTAATTATTATAATCATCTATTTATCGCGTTATTCCATCGATGAGAAATATACGGTATGTAAGTTATAGTATAAGTTAATTCAAATCATGATTTGAGAGATGATATCTCTAATGTTACTATTCCCATGATAGTATCGTGCATGTAAATACGATTGAATTTCGCAAAATGAGGCTGAATTTATACGATAGACGAAATGGGTTTGCTCACATACATATTGAAAGTTTATTTTACTACATTTGTTTAAATGATTTTCTGTTAACATTAAATACAGGTATCCACTGGTATCTGTATATTGCTATTACGTGGTTATTTACTTCCGCGAGAGCAAATACACTACTCATGTTCGTACATGGGCAATGAATTATATTCAATACGCCATATAGCGGGTGTGCAATTAGCGCGAAATAGAATATATGCTTCAACTATTATAGTACGCGCTTAAGCAAATTTTTCGATAGTTAAGCTATCTTCGTTATGAATTTTAAGAACGAGAGATTTAATAAGATTAAATCTTGCGCTTGCTTGCGGCGCTTCTAAATTAAATGAGTAACTTCAGAGCAGATCACAGTGACCTCGTATTCGTTTCCTCTTATCGTCTTCGAGGTTTTCTCGTGACGAATTAGAATTCTTCTCTCGCCGTCCGCTTCGACGCTTGATTTAATATTATTACTTATTATTAGATTAGTTCGCGAAATTTTATCGCTGCTTATTTGCATCCCAATTTTATTGTCTCTCGAGTAGAAACAAAAATTTGGAATTTGTTGCGGAATAATTGGAACTACGAATACTAGCCAATACGAAGAGACTTTTATTTAATATATAATAATCTATTGGAAAAAAATAACCTAAATATTTAATTTGGAAGTAGAAATTTGGATTGGTTTCGGATAATTTACTGACAATTAGGGGAATCCAATTAGATTTCATTAACTATTGTCTCTCACTTTTGTTGACAACTCTTTCACGATAATGAACATTTTATAGCCGGCGCTTGCTTCAGAATATAAAAGAGCCATCTTGGCAACAACCACACAGAGCAAATATAGTGACTTTCCGATACGCCAAATTCTGCAGCGTGGTACATTTTTTAGTGGCGTGCGATTTCCAGTCGCATACTATATACTTAGCTTTGCGATTCGTGTCGGGAATATTTGAGACGGAAAATGCGACACTTTGGACTGCGACACGTTATCCGAGCATTTGTTTCAAGGAACGCGACGTTAAAGATAACAACGTCGCGCGAAACGGAAAAACACAACGTGGCAAATTATAAATCGCAATCTCACGCGCGCCGCAATCAGGCACTGACTCAGCCGTGCGTACACGTCAATGTCAGTTAAGCAAGAACGGGGGAGAAACAGGGAGGTCGCCGAATCCGCGAAGGGTGACAAGTTCGGTTTCAGCCTCGTGCTATAATTTGTGACTGATAATGTCACTCCCCCGGTGGAATCAACTTGTTAACCCACCCCCAGTCCCCCTCAAATGGATCATCCATACTAGAACCATAGAGTTACGTAGCGCGACGTAAACCTATTTCAAGCTCGCAAAGATTACGCTGCGCGTACTCGGTGATGCGTAAAGAAGCACGGTAAGTTCTTATCTGATTGTGAGGAATATTGTGAACAGATACATCTGGAAGAAATTCGCTTTAAAAAAATTTCTGATCTTGTTCTTTTCTAGTTTTTCTTATTTCATATTTTGTTATTTTTGTTTTCAAAGTTTTTGCATTTTTCTTACTTTTTTTGCATACCATTTTTATTTGCAAATTTTCCTCATTACAATTGCACATCTTTGAGAATCGAAGAAAAATCTAACAATAAGAAAAATCTCGAATAAAATTCTATTCTCACATGAGATAGTTCTATTTTCCAACTACGTCTATTAAAATTTTTCCACTTTCCAAGATTGCAATTTAATCGATAATAAAATCTCCGCGGACACAAATTGTTCGCTACAGGAGAAAACTTCTATTGCAATATATATGAGAAATGTCCGAGAAGATTTATATTACATCTTGGATCTTTCTAAAATTCTCAACTTGATATAGCCTTATTTCTTACAAAAGGTATTCGCGCTAGAATTCTATAGCACATTGAATTCCCGATACACATTCACGTGTTTCACGAACAGATCACCTAGGTAATTAGCAGCTAGGTTAATTTGTGCTAGTGCCTGCGCGCGTATTGAGGAATTAGCTTAAGGGGTAGACCACGAATAATTGTTAGTTGAATTACAGTGCTATTCTACTGAGCGAACTTTCTGAGGTCGAACAAACCAACTTTGGAAAGCACGTCGGTTACATTGCTGAATGTGCGCGTCGCGTTTCTCGTCAAATGAAATAGTTCAACAAGTATTTTATTTATCAGGTAACATAATAAATATAAAATGGAACACGAGTCTAACAATAATACAATTATATGAGCGTGAGCTCGGACGCGCATGTAACAAAACTTTCGAAAATTATTCTCGGCAAAAAAAAATAACACTGTTCGAAAATTGGAGCACATACTCTGATCACTCTGCAACAACAAAATTAATTCCAGAATCAGAATGATTATTATATGCAACAATTACGACGCGCAACAATTTGTACATTCTCGTAGATACATTCCTGTGTGTAATTATCGGTTTCACATACACAAAATGTTTTCTCACGACAAGATTTTTTTCATCATCACTTTCAATCTGTTTCATTTGTTTTTAACGATGCCGTAGACAAACAGGTGCGATACGACGATGCTCGATGAAATAGAGAGATTACTTTTTTTTATAAAATTTCAAGCTATAACGCACTTCGTAACCACATACCATTACGGATGATGATATTGCACGTCCCAGGCGAAGAGATGGCATCCAGTTATTTCCCGTAAAAAAGAAGAACTGTATTTACGAGCGGCGCGTACCGTAAAGGCCCAGTATCAGCTGAAATATCCCTTTTCTCGTCGAGAGAACGGCCCGGGGGAAGGACGAAATTTCCAGCTTTTCGACGAACCCATAAGCTAAGCGCAGCTGAATGGCCCGCACGAAGAATATTCCTTGGTAATTGGCAGTTTCGCCGATTGCTATTAGTACGGGCGATTATACGTTTGGAGTAGGAGTTAAGTGCACGAGAGAGATGATTGGAGCACATGTCCGTCCGACAGGAATATTACCATAACGACGACAATCGTCTCTAGCCAAAGCAATTACCGCGCGCAAGTTATGGCCGCGTGATACGGTGGATGTACACGTGAGGTCGAAAGCCCCGTACCTACTGGAGATTATTGATCATCGATCGGGAGGTTGGAGTGGCCGGGCGTCTCCGGCCGAATCCGCAAGAACGTCCTGCGCTACAGAAAGTGATTACCCGAGGCGTTCGTTACGAAAATTAGATTGTACGTGTATTTGATCGAGCGGATAATCTATTGATCAGTGTTTATTCTTGGTCTCAGCACCGCGGAAGGTTCTACAGTTAAATCGATAAAATTAAACTGCGGTCGCCGTTGCGCGTGCTAGTTGAAAATGCGATAATTTTAGAGTCCACTTTTGATACGAATAATTCTCGTTCGGAAGATTAGTGTCTGAGAAATCTCTCATTCTCCTTATCCGATTCCGAAGAAACGGCAATTAATTCCTCGACATTTTCGCTGACAATAATCGATCGCGAAGTGTCACAGAGACACAAAGTAACGCGCCTGTTTTCGGGGACACCGTGTATTCTCTGTACATGTAAATGGGCACACGCACAGATCAATATCTCAGGAGAATGCATTCTCGCGCCCTTCGGGCAACCGACGGACGAGGGGGAAAGAAGGGGACGTGTCCTATCTGTTAAACGTCTTTTCTCGGTCGACGTTGCCGACGTACGTAGCCCACCCTCCTCTCCGTCTTTAGTCTTAATCCTTCCGCGCTGCAAACAGGGGTAAGAGACGCTTATACATCCTGTTAAACCGCATTCAGGCGTCGGCGGTTAAGGCGGGCGGAATTATTGCTGCGAATTAGCTCCCCCTTGCCGTAAACTTCTTCCGACACCCAGCCGTCGCCTCGGCGGAAGGAACTTGCGGGCGAAGATAATAACGTTAATGCTGGCAATGTGCAGGAGGAGAGATACGAATTAATACGCCGCGCGCAGTGTACCGGGACTGCATTTTTATCGGCACGTTTCCGTTTCGCAGAAGTGACCCGGTGTGCGACTTCCTCGCGCATCGTGCGATTTGTTTTTACAAGTGGCGGAAATACAACGCACTCTCTTAAATGGAATCTCAATGAAAATCTCACGAACTGAAGTGGAGCAACATAGAATTTCATTAAAGAGTGAACAAGTCTAATTTATCTTCAAACACTAACACTTTTTTTCTTCCGTCTTGTTTGATTATTTGATTATGACTGATAGTAGAATATTTCTCTGCAAAATAACAAAAATAATCGTATACATTTGCAAATTGTAACTTTCAAAGCTTTCTGTATTTATTTCGGATTACTATTCCGTCAGATGGTTATTTTTGATTGTAAATTATAGACTCTAGCTAATTATTATAGATTAATGATATTATTGATTATATATTATTGGATATTATATACATTATTGATTATAGATAATGGATTTGCTAATTATTTTGAATTGCTAATTAATAGCGAGATACCCTCGTATCTGTGGAGTGAAATCCGTATAATTAGTACCCAAACTCAGATTCATATATTACACTTTTTATTACCCAAGCTTATTGTTCGCGACCACTATTTTCGCAGCAATTTGATATCATTGATTGAAACAGTTATCACTGACTATTTCTTTCATGATACCTCATTTATTTTCAGTGTTATACTTATAACTAGTGATTATTCACTGCTTTTCGATAATAATAGACTCAGAGAGAATACGAGCTGTGTATGAAGGGAAATGTAATAACAATAATACCGCAACACAGCGCACAATTAGCGAACAGAACTCGTACTATATCTCTTTATACTCGCGATGTACATATCCAGCGGAGCTCTCGCGCGGTTGCTACATATTATTTGTCGCCTTTAATTTATACACATTGTCTCGTTGGGCGCATTTTATGCGCGCTATCGAAACTCAACATCGTTGTTCGCTGCACACTTGCTCTGAATACACAAAAATTACTCCCGCACAGAATTTTTCTCGGTAATATCGCATAAATCACGTACATAAACCTCAGCTCGTGCACAGCCGATATATAAACCGATGCATTATCGCAACTCTGGAAGGAAAACGATAAATCAGGACGAGTGGGTAAAAGGACCGTTCGTAATTTCGTTCGATGTCCAGGCAAGAAGAAGAGACGAGGGATGAAGGGGAAGAAGAAGCAAACGTGGTGTATCGGTCCATCGTTCGTCCGCTATCCTGCGGTCTCAGGGGTTAATACCGCGTCCCCTGCTCTCTCTCTCTCTCTCTCTCTCTCTCTNTCTNTCTCTCTCTCTCTCTCTCTCGTCCCCTCAAACTCGTAGGAATTTCATGGGACGCGCGAATGGAGCATGCGTCGCGCACCATCGAGCACGAAGTATCGAGACGCCCAGAATACGGAGAACGGGAACGTATTAGAAGAGATGGACGCTCGAGGCCCGGAAGAGTCGCGATTCGTCTAACAGCGACGTGCCGGTCGTAGGGCCGGTACGCGATCGGGTGGATATAAATCAAAATTGGCAGGTTTGGAATTGCGACGCTTCGCGGAAGAGAAAGGCCGACGGGGTGGGCGCGAGAAGGGGAGGAGCAGAAAGTGAGAGACGGGGATGGAAGAAGAGAATATCGTCGCGGTATGCGGGAGGAGAGCGAGTATGGTAGGCAGTAAATCTCAAGAGGATCGTCGAACGTTGCGAGAAAAGAGTGTCGGGAAGGTGGAACGATGAGCGAAGGGACGGGAGAGGCGAGCGAAGGTGTGTAGCCGGCGGAACGACAACGAGATGGGGTAGAATGCCACGGTAAGTGCGGCACGTTGCGGCTAAACCGAGAAATCGACGTTGAGGGGTCGTCGAACGGAGAGCCCGGAACGAGAAAGGAAAAGGTAGTGGTTTAAGTCGTGTAACATCTGAGGAAGATTTAGCGTCATCGCTTGTCCTAAATGTTTAATGCCGGGAATGTTTTACGCTCCCCCTCGATGACGTGACGTGACGCGACGTATCCGCGCGCGGACTGCGGAGACAGCGAGGGGGGAGAAAAAAAACGCAGCTTTATACGCGCGCGTAAAGCGGAGCGGAACTCTCGCCGGGCTGGCCACGAATTTACGGCGGGGGCGGAAACACCCCCGTCCCTCCCGTTTGTTCCCTCTATATTCGACCGTTATTATTATTTTATTATTACGAGGCTACGCCCCCGTTATAGGGCGACGACGCGGCGTTATTACACGAAGCATTACGTAATTGGTTTTAAACTTCGCGTACGCTCCCGTTAATCACGCTCTCCATATCTATACTTTGCTTGGCAGCTTTTTTTGCGAGTAATAAACGCCGTGATAAAAATATACCGCTTCGTCACATGTATTGAAACCTTCAATTGGTTCAGTTTCACATTTAAGGCCGATTTTTCCAACTTCTTAGTAAGCCAACTAATAGTTGAATCATACGTCTTTGTTTTATCTTCAAATTAGACAAATTCAAACGTGTGATTTAAGTTAGCTTACCAAGAAGTTGGAAAAACCGGACCTTACACTTTTCTGTTTACTATTTTACTATTTCGTCATACTGAAATATGTCGATATACGATATGGTTAAGTATAGCGACTAATTTCTGTAATAACGATTTCCATAATAGCTCGTCGTCGTTTGTACGTCGTCGTTTGTACGGAGAGCATGGAGTGTGTACTTTTCTCTCGAGTTACCGATTTCCGAATCGCTCCATTCACGACAATTTCACGGGGAGCTCGACGAAGCCACCCGTATTTCCCGGCGCGGAGGAAGAGTTTCGCATCACCGGCATCGTCGTCGTCGCACCGCGCTTATGCGAAATTATTCGCGATGGAACGCGCGAACGAGGAACGGAGTGCAATCGGACGCACAAAGAAAACCCATTAAGATCGCGAGGCGAGCTTTCTATTAAGCTTCCGACAGGAGGTGGGCATTGAAATAAATCGAGCGTTAGAACGTGCCGGGAATTTTAACCGGGCGACGGGGAGAAGATTCCATCCTCCGTCGAAATCGCTTAATTTTTCTCCGCAACACAGGAAATGGCCGTTCTAACAACCGTTTCCTGGAGGGCTAGTGCGGCGGCGACGGCGACGGCGAACGTCGTCGCTCAGAAGGACGAAGAATCGCGTAATTTCCCGGCGCGATTTGGCTCTCAGCATCCGGGGGCCGTTCTTCACCGTTGATACCCGACCCGCCGGGCATCTGATCCCGGGGACACGCGAGTCAGAAGTTAAATCTGGCAGGCAAATGAACGACGAGCATAAATCCCGTACGTAGCGCACGTGCCGGAAATGCCGCGAATATATTTCGCGTCAGGAGCGAGCGCGCGCTTGCCGTCGTCCGTCCGCGACGACGAAGAGTTGAAGCGTTCATAATTAACGCGAGGAAATCCGAAATAAAATTGGCCGTTGACACCTGAGGCAGCGGAAAATTTGTCTGGAGCGCAATCTCGGACTGTCTAAGGGATTACGATACGCGCAAGCCGTTGCAGCATGTCGCTTCATTTCGAATGTAGGTCATTGAAAAAAGGTAAGATTTATCGTGTATGAAAGAAGCTAAGGTCCATTATACAAATTTGTTCTGTCTTGCTGAACGAAGCACCGTTTACTTTATTTTGTTTGCTTTTTATTTGCATTGTATGTTCGTTGATTAATACATAAAAATTATTATTGTTGCAAAAATTCAAGCTCAATATCTGTGAAATTACACAGTAAATGTACGATTCGTTATTTTTCTATGTTGTTGATTATCGCAATTTGAAATATCGATGCAATTTCCACGCGCAGAGACCTTTACCGTTAACCGTCGATGAGAGGTGAGAATTAAAAAAGCAGGTTCAAAATGAGAAAATACGTGACATATCGTCGGATTAAAACGCGTTTTGTCTACGTAAGATATACGTTGAGAAAGATAATGCTTTAATGATTACATGCAGCGGGCAAGTAAGTAGATTTTATGACATGAAAAACGGGCAAATGTAAATTAAAGATCATTAAGCAGGACTTGCGATGCAAATGTACATTCGCGTTTGAGTGTGGACATGCATTTGCATTTGGATTAAATCTTCATTGCATTCGGCAATGGCAGAAATATTCATACATTAAGTGGTACGTACTTTGCGTTATCTTTTTAAGTCTCGGTGCCATAAAATAAATATTTTCCAGTAAAATACTAAATGACTCGAATATATGAAACGTTAAATAGAATTAATCGTAATGGAACACAGAATCCCGTGATAAGAAAGGGAGCAAAAGAAACCGGCGTATTTGAGTTCTTTTTTTTACGTTCAGCTCATTATAATATACGATTCAAAAGCTATGCATTCTAAATGAAGAAAATTGCGTAGGTTGCGAATATTTTTCTCCTGCCAGCTGTACAATAGCGTGTCAAAAATGCCAGGATAAAATTTGACAATAAACTGCACAGCAATTTCCCAAAGTTCTTCCTGCAAAACGTTCTTTCGAGTGCGTTGTTTAATCGCAATAAATTTTAGTTTATAAATAACGCACCTTTTCAATCCTATTGATTTCTTTATTTCTTGCACGCGTCTAATATGTCCGAGTTTAAACGGCCTCGCGTGTGCGAACGTGATTTTAATCAAATGCATTCGCTCTTTTGAAATATCGCAAAATTGCGAAATGTTTCATGCGACGCCTATAAAGTTGTCGCGTTTCGAAAAATAAGTAAAAATGAATTAAATTATAAACGCGAACGGAACAACGGGATTAACAAACACTCTTCACTCTCCAAATTCTCTAAAGCGATTACCAAACTCAACGATGTAATCTGATGGACTATCGCGGAATTCCAAACTTAAAGAATACAGCTTATACAGCGCTTCTCTTATTTACGTGATAACTCGCGAGTGAAAGGTCGGGGTATACAAAGAGGTCACCGCGAGACATTCACCAACTTTTGATGAAATGCACCTTAACTCCTCGTCTTTAATGAACATCCCGGGCAAGTGTGCTTTAATTACACCGGCCGATCTCCGCAGGCCGTAAAGTTTTAATGACAGCGAAGGAAAAAAAGAGCTTCCCAGACCTCCCGAAGATTATAGACCATTGCCTTGAAAGTTTGAAAGCGTGACACGCGGAACTTGCCTTATTTTCTTATGTCGATTAAAAATCCGACATAGTAAAAGTAGTAGCTAAACAACAAGTAATAGGGTGCGAAGCAAGCTTTACAGGCTCATCGATATAAGCCGATTAAAACTTTGTTAAAACAATGATATCTTCTCCGGGACGCGCGCGCTGTGCGGCGAAGAGATATCCGGTAAGTTTCAACTCGATCATAAATTTAGCGCGTCACTCGTTCGCATCCGTTTCATTAGCGACGTTCTTTTTCGTGTTTAATTAATATGCGGCCTGTCTCGCGATTCCCGTTACTATAATCAATTAACGATAAGTGCTGCCACACAATTCCCAGCCGTCTTTTTCGCTTGGCGAGAAATACTTTCAGATAAATGATCGCAAGATGAGCTTCTCCTTTTAACGCTTTTCGCCAAACGAAGATGCGGTTAAAATTCATTCGTTGCAAAAAGCTAAAAACGGCGGCCGGCGCCGATAGTGCAAAATCGATACGCGTGTTTGTCAGCAAAAGTAGCGCGTAGCTCTTAAACACCTGCTCTGGTCGAGAATAATTCGCCAAGAAGAACGAGATCAAACTAATCGACGTTAATCAATTACGCTGAAGTAATTTATGTAGTCCCACGGTGCTTCGCGTGCGAACCGCCGTAAAATACGACGGGCATGCTTTCAGAATAATGGAATTCGGTATGCACATAGAAGGGGGGTAGATTTAGTTTTTCCACGTTTTACCGGCGCCGCTCTATGCTGATTCGATGAATGCGAAACACACAGTTCTTTTATCACGTACAGAGCCCGGGCCCGGTACTGACCTTTGTTCGACGACACGTATGCATCGATGATGTATTCTGCGACATCTGCGTCATTCGGGGGATAATTTCAATTCTTGGAAAGCAATATCGTCCGCATGCGTCCGCTATGTAAAACAGATAAAAAAAAAAAGGATATACATTCAATATCGCGCGTCGAACTCGAAACAGACGAATTCTACGTGTAACGTGATGCAGTTACTCTAAAGGCAAACGACACGGCTGCCTGTCTGCGACAAAGAGATGTATTCCTGTATCATGAATTAATGATTGCGTTTCCAAAACGAAAAGACGTGATATCGTCGAGAGGCCATCCCGTGCCATCGAATAAATAATTGTATATTTAAATTACGCGCAGAGAGATTAAATCGCCCTCGGAGCGGGGCTCCATTTGACGAAGGAGAATGATTCGAGAGATTAACGCCTCGTTAAAGATTCCGAAACAAATAATCGAAGTTGGCGTTCAATTATGCCCGTAGAAAGTGGCGTGCAAAAAGGTACAGCGAAATGCGAAGTAAAGCGTTGCAGTAAGTGGAGATGTTCGCGGGCCGCGCTCCATTTAGAAAATTAAACATCGAACGGCATTGAACGGCGTAACAGCAGCAGCAGCAGCAGCAGCAGCGAAGGAAAATATCCCCGATGCTCGGCGCGATTCAACAGACCGCGCGTGATAACGCAGAATAATCGACCGTGTTGCTCTCGAAATAACATTACAAATCGCGCGTTTACAAACGTTCAAAGGACCTCCCCTGATAGCGCGCCCCGCCGCGATTACATCCCCTAAATAGCGGTAAAACGGGAAGAAAGCGACGTCGCGTATATATATATAAGGCGGGCAAGCCGGCACACTGCGTCGCGACGCGTCGCGCCGCTTCTGAAATTGCACATGCGATACCGCAAATTAATTTTATTCTCATAATTAAAACCTTTCGCGGCGGAGCACGACAGCGGTGTGTGCATCCATCAGCAGAATTGCAAATTTAATCCCTCCTGCATACATTCATTTTTTTTCTACGGACGTTTGCAGTTTTATATAAAAAGTATAATAATTTTCCTCCGGAAAATATACACTCAAGAAATACACAATTATCTCTCTCACACCGCTTAAATAACGGTCGTCATATCCCGTCATAATATAATTACGTGTTCATTCTATATCCCCTTTTATTTCCCCGTGCGTTTAATAACCCGTAAAAAATTATCTAATTGCGCAAACGGCAAGAGTGCCGCGAGTAATCACCCAGCAAACGGCTCGCGCCGCTCCGCGTCGTCCGGGTTACGATTTTCGGGACAAAAACATATTAACGTAAAACGCATATACATATACAATATTACACGGTTACAACGGGCACTATCTTCCCGAGTTTTCAGCTATTTACACGGTTCTTGTTCCTCGCTCGTTCCGAACCCTTAGCCGGGCAAAACTTCGGTAGTTGAGACACGTTAATGCCTTGACAAGTAGATCCGCGTAATATCCAGGGAGCGTCGCGCCCGCCTATAACCGCCCCGGGGCGTACTCCGCCACCTGGAAATGTAGCGTATATACGCGCGGGGCCGCGGAAGCGTACCAACAACCGTTGCCGGCAACACCAAAGCGTTGCAGTAATTCATTGAAATTACCTGTTTCAGGAGCACTCTGCTCGGCACGGCAACAATAGTAAGGAATGCATAATGGAAGGAAGCGACGCCCCGGGGGCGGTAAGGTTGCCGCTATCATTCGCGGGGAGTGAATTTTAACGCATGGGGACCCGCAAAGAGGAGACATCGGCGGACGGGTGGCCGGAATCCGCGCGAAAATTCGCGGCGCGGCGGCCGCTGTCTTACCGCTGTCGGACGCGCGTGACGAAAGGTTGAACGTGACGGGAATCGGCGTCGACGGGGATAACGAGGGCTTTTACGTCGCCCGACGATACCCACCGCCGCGTATGAATCTCGCGTTAATTACGGCGGATTTTGCCCACGCGCGCACGGAACCCACCCTCCCCAATGTGAAGCCTTCGCAATTTGCCGTCTGTCTCACTTTCAGCGGCATATTCAGCGACAAAGTGTCATCATGAGCCGTACGCCGCCCGCGAGTACGTGAAGATGTTGAAGATATTCCCGCGGAGCATACTTTTCGACTACGGGGGAATGATTTTCTTCTGCCGCACCGGAGACATACGGCGTATCACGTAAATCTTACATCAGATAGACAACGCGAAAGCGCTTCATCTAAGAACGCACGTTGTGCGTTCCATATCTCACATCTTTCGGCTCGTTTCTGCCTCGTGTGCCGCCTCGCACGCGATAAAACCGCCTATCATGGGGAAACGAAGATTTGTGCCATTTCTCAGCGAGGAGATAAGCCGCGAACAAACCACTTCGCGTTCCGAGTAGCATTACACGTGAGCTGCCACTAAGAGCATTGTTATTTTCCGTTATATCGTACTCGCGACGTGTCTGCCGACGATCCCGGCGACAACCCGATAACATCACGTGCTCCGGTGTAAACGCGAGTTAACTTTCACAGCTGTCCGTGCGAAGGGAGAAATATCGCAAACATTCCCGCCGCTCGTCGCGAGAAAGGATTGCGGTTGATCGGACATGCTCTATGTATCTGCATTGTAACCGTTCGTGTCGTGCGAGAAAAATGCAACGAGCCGGGATATGGATTCACCGGCACGCGATTGAATCGACGTGGATTCGCCTTCCCTTCTCCCCCCCCCCCCGGAGTTCTCGCGATCTTCCCCCTCGAAAAGCAAAGACAAGCGGGAAGCCTGGGATACACGGGAGCGGCTGCGACGGTGGGAGAGAGCGGAGTGGGAGTGAGAATGCGAGAAATTCCTCCAACTTTCAGCGGGGTCACCATCAGCAGCCATCTTTCGGCTGCGCTGGCTGCCGCTGGTCGGAAAAGCCAATTCGGAGGAAACTTGCTCGATTCGCCACCGACCGACATGCCTCAAGAAATCCCACGTGTTTTCTCTCAACGCTCTCGCGTTCGCTTTTATCCTCGCGCTCTCGGACAATCTTTCTCCTCCCCCCGACCGCCCTTTCCCTTTCCTGCCTCCCCCTTTTCGTCTCCCCGATCTCGTTTCACCTGCACAACCCGTTCCCTCGCGTCTCTTTTCCACGTCGCTCGCGACGTAGCTTTTCCAGACCTCTTCAGACTTTATGGAACCTTCAAGGCGGAGATACTGCTGGATTGTCAAAGTTTCAGCGGGACGACTGGATATCCGGCGGAATCGCGCCGGCCGCATCTTTCTCGTCTCTCGATCGTTTGATCTCTCAGCGGAATGCAGATTACCGCTGGAAACGAGACATCGCCAGGTAAATAAGACTGCTTTAATAAACTCAGTCGCGCCGGAAAGCTCGTGTCGTTAACTTTATTCCGGCCAAACGACCGCGCCGAAATATTCGATGAGATAATAATAGCTTTGAGGCTGACAGCGCACCGTTGAAATTCAATAGAAAACTTGTAGTTGTATTCTAAACTCGATAGAATGGCAGACCAAAAGATAGTTTATCCCGGAGCTATTTCGAAACTACTTTCAAACTTGATTCGCGAATCACTGATCCTCCGAAGTATCCTTGTTCACTGGGCGTTTATTTCACTTCGACGTTCTAATGTACGAGTAATAAAATGTCCAAAAATAAAATTAAAAATCTATCAATAAGAAGAGAAATTTATAAAACATTCAAGTACTCGCTAAACTGGAAGACTTAGAAAATAAAATGAATGAATAAAAGCGAGCGAATATGGAAATTCTATATTCACTCTAAACATTCTAATTCTATTTTCATCCTATGTTATACTTAATGAAATTCGATCGAAAAATGAAATTTGTTACTGAACGAAAATTCGATAAACATACGCGCCCTACAAATCATTCTAAATTTCTACTTTTAACCTCAATCACAATTTTATAATATTTCTAACAATAATTATAATTAACATATATTATATTATATATAAAATATTAGAAAATTGTGAGACTAAAAGTAACTATATTTTTCTCTCAATGTACTTATTTCTCTCAATGTCATTGAACAAAACTTGAAATCAGGGAAAAAAAGGAAAATCCACAAGTATGCTTCTCAAAAGTCTTGCTATCGCAGTAAAAACCCATTGTCGCCGCGGAGACAATTGCGTGTTTTCGGTCGCTGGCTTGATCACAACGAATGGGCCGTGGTATTGCCCTTCCGCGACATTCTGGAAACGAACGTGCAAAAGTACGTTTACATAACTTTACGCTTTCGCGGATGATCTTCGCCGCAGAAAGTAAAACCACATTTTACGATGAGAGAAGTGTCACAATTGTACTTCGCGGTCGAGAGTAACGAAGAAAACTTTGGCTCGCGCGGCGGAATAAAAGCGCGCGGTAATGAGCCCTCGTCGTGACATCGTTGCGTCGAGAGAGGAATCAATTATGGAGACCTGCCAAAAGTCAGTCGTGCACGTTCCGCGAACGCGACACGAGACGACGACGACGACGACTTCGCAGTACCCGGTAGACCGGAACTCGATTTCGAGCGTGTAACTTTCGTCACTTGCCACCTCGATCCCGCGCGAGTTCACGAGAAATCATTATCGATACTTCGGAAGTACCGTCCTTGTAATTTGCGCTTCGGTGGTTTTTCGCGCCGAGGCGAACGAGGGACGCAACTTTTTCACGACTTTAAGCTGTCTAACATCGGCCATTTTCGGAGATTACTCTTGATTTTAATAACCGGGCTTGAGGCGAGAGAGAGAGAGAGAGAGAGAGAGAGAGAGACTTTCGAGGCTTGTTGAACGTCTCGGCGGTGGTGTGCGTGGAAAGTTGCGCGATGTCCTACGAAACTGCTTAAGGACTCGTTATTTTCAATGAGGTTCTTTCTCGTTTTCCGGTACCGCTGCTGTAGTTGTCGAGTTGGCGGCGGCGGCGGCGGCGTCGACAACATCTGCACCGTAGCAACAACTTGCGAGCGAACCGGAGCGGTGCCCGAGCCAATAGCCAAAGGATTTTCAGAAATGGTTACCGGCTTTATTGCTGGTAAGTTTTACGAAACTTTCCACCAAGTGCGGAGAGGTACGCGGAGGAGATGTATTAACTTAGTCTCGAGAGGACGGACAAACGCGAAGATTGTACTCGCTTTTAATTAACAGAATCCTTCTTTATTGCACTACGTCGCCGGAAGCGCTCTATCTTTCTGTTCTCTGGACGTATAATAATAGAGAATGAAATCGCGGACATCAACTGAAAATTTGTTGAGCTAACTAAAAGTTGACGGTCTAACGGATTAGATGTGAGGTTGAATTTAAAATCGAACGTAAAAATAAATGTTAATTAAAACTTACTCAAAAGTCAAATATATGCCTGTGTAAAAGGTAATACGAGATATTTTCGCGCATAATAATATTTAACGCATATGTTTTATATTTCAAAATGCAATACGGAGATTTATTGCAAATAAGAGATCGAGAAATGTTTTGCTAAATTTAATTTAAATTTCATTTTGAATTAAATTTGCATTTTTAAAATTTAAATTTCATATTGGATATACTGTGCCATTGAAATTAATATCGCGCCGGGAAATGGTATACGAGATAGCGTTAAATAATAAATTTATAATTAATATATTAAAGTCGAGAAGAAGATAAATGAAATACGTAAAGAAAATAGACTGCGGTTGAAGCTTGAAACGATTATAATGTCCTTCATAAAACTACATCCTGCACGTCATTCTCCATATATAAACAATCAAGGGGTATCAGATACTTTTAAATGTGACAAATCGCGTGTACCCCCCTATTAAAATTGTTCGTAAATACTTGATGAGAAAAACAGTCGCGAGCGAGACAGGCGCACGTCAGAATGAAGCACCAGGACGTCACGCAAGATCTAACTATTGCTTTTACAAGATTCATCGTTACAGATAGCACCTGGTTAATATTAGTTTTAGGTCGGCGACGTCTGGCGACGGTGTACGACCAATGAACATTGGTAAGTATCTAAGGGAACTACATAAATCCTCGGGGTTATAATGGCTTTTCGATAAAGCCCGGTAAAGGTTGCTCCAAGTTCCATAAATCATGATATTCCCCGTGATACAATGTTCTCTCTCTCTCTCTCTCGCTTTCTCCCGGTAAAAAGTAAACAGCACACTCGGCATGCGCCCGCCCCAGTTCTCCCGCTTTGACCGTAGGCGTGATAACTCGCACGAACATTGCGTTTTGAATATAAAACGCTTTACTACGCCCCGGTAATGAAGTGCAGTCTTATTAGACCTCTCACCCGCCCCGTCGTCGTGCAATGAGATTTCGTTTTTTGCAGCGTGACAAGCGGCTGCATACGCGCGCGTTAAGGCGCGCATGTGATCGTGATTGCACCCCTATTTATACCCGTCTATTGTTTCCGCTTATCTACCGCCGGTGAGATTTTTGCGAGGGGATGATTTATCGCTTTTCGAGCGCCGTAAAAACGGCGGCGCATCAGGCGGACGCCGTGGATGAATGTATCGGCATAATCTCAAGGGGTTCGAGGCAAAAGGTACGGGTGTGCCGTACTCCCTCGGCTTCTCATTAACAACCCTTATTTCATTAGGCTCCCTCTTCTTGCCCGGTATCTATCCGCCTCCTACCACGCCGCCGTTCTTCTCCTTCTTTTACACTTCTTTAACTCCATCTGCTCCCTCGCTTTTCCGCCTAAGCCGTCCTGCATTTTCACGGGGCGAAGAACGCCTGATTTATTTCCTGTCGGCGGCCGAGTAATTTCGCCCGTTTGTCTCGCTAATTATTTGCCGCCGCGACTGCGTAAATAAGATCGACTATCATTGTCCGCGAAAACGAACGAACCGACGCGAAAAATTGTCTCGAATAAAAGTAAAAAAGTTGTCCCATCTTTTTACCAAAATCCCGCTCTGTCCGTTCTTGTTAAGCTGCGACGCTTCGATTAAACTTGGGATTTCTCTAATGTCTTCGACGGCGATAACGGCGGAATTACTTTAACGGACATTACATTCAATAAGATAATAATATATGTGTTCAATACATCTCTTATTTTACAGTAAAGTAATCTTTAGTATATTTCATTAATGATTGAAAAATTAAATTATTTAAAAGAAAGAATTATATTGCCAATAAAAAATTTTCTTTATTTATCCGGTGAGCTTCTCAAATACTTTTTTTTCCTCTTTTTCTTCTTTTTCTTTCTTTTTCTAATATAATTTAATTTTCATCTGATATAAATCTTTTTCCTAACATAAACCTACTACAGCTGTTTTTAAGATAAGTTTAAAAGTTTATTTTATAACATTTCTACATGTTGCAGGAAGGAACGCGTATGCAAATGTAACATAAACTTGAGGAAACTTGTATTCACGCGAAGAGGCACGCGCAATATGAAAGAACATCGATTTCACTCTCGCCGTTCCACATGGCTTCATAATATATGCATTGAACGCATGTGTCTGACAGAGATTTTTCGTATGTCGAAGCGAACGCGCAGTTCATCGATAAACGTTTCGCACGTTGAAAAGGGAATATTACGCCGAGACAGTGGTTTCCCGGGGACCTCTCTTATTCGCTCCAATTCTCCGCGATTTTGCGAGATCTCCACTGTGAAAGTATTCCACTATCCCGGATATCGTTCTTATTTACATCTTTTAGGATCCGACTTACAGTACCTGTCTGCTCGCGGCCCGACGTTATTCTTCATCTGCATATCTTTCATCTCGAGACTAGTCATTTCGAGTGTCTCTTTCATACAACATCAAAAGGATTCGGATACTGATAGCAGAGAAAAAATATCGGGATTGCAAGTGGAAGTTTGTACGTACATATATATATATATATATATATATATATATATATATATATATATATACACACACACACATGTGAAGCCTTTACGTATCTTGAAGCTCTAAGAGTTCTCAGCAAGTGATTAATCGAATGGCAACGGCCTCTTCGTAAATTCGAAAGTTATTCCCAAATGCGTGAAATGCCTTACAAACCGAAAGTTTGTGCTTACCTCGTTACGTGTCGTGTAAAACGAGGACAGCTAAATGCTAAAAAAGCTTCCTTCGGTCGATGCTGCGAAGGTCGATAAATCCCAGGCCCCGAACTAAGCTAATGTATCGGAAAGTTACGTTAACCGTATTACCTATATCTCACCGTAATTTATTTTCGCCGAAAGTATCTTTCAGCGGTCCCGATAGATATGTACGAACGTTGCTTCACGTTCGTTTCACCGGGGCACGTGTTCCCTCCAGCAAAGGCTCGGACTCCAGCACAGATATCTCAATTATCCTTTTAATTCCTCATTCTCTCCTTTCATCTCGTTATCTCGCTTAACGAAGGCGCCCGGCACCCTTCCTTCATCGCGAAACAAAGGGATCCGTCCTTTCTAATTGAGCTCACTGCCGTTTCGCAGTATGAAATTGGTCGTCAGGGAATCAGCGCGGCTATATCGAGATGACATGGAGAGAAGGACAGAATCGGTATTGAACAAAAACGAAATCGGCACGCTGTCGAACGGAATTTACACAAGCTGCTTAATTAGCCGCTTAATTGACGGGAGGATTTCGCGAATAGATTATGCGACTTTAGTCACATATAATTACCTATAGGTACCGCTATTCATGTTTCGGCTTTCTTACCACCGTGACCTAGATCGATGTCTTCCAATTTCATTTAGCGTGAAATCCCTTGCAACTCGGCTGCAATGTATCTAATCGCGTGATTCCGAAAATACACCGAATTAAGCAGGAGACATGAAATTTATCTCTAATCAAACTGTCATATTCATTTTAGACATTTTGGACAACACAATTTTCATTAATCTTTCTCGTCTCTAAGACAAAACCATATTATACATGAACTGTGTAATTATCGTAATCGGATTACCATCATTTGAGCTTCAAACGCATTAATTTCTGGCATACGTATATTTCTCGAAGATACAATGAATTAATTATCGTCGATGTAATTTTTCTTTATTAAAATACATATATATTCTCGTATTTCAAAGAAATGAAAGAAGACGTAAATCTTTTTGGCAAGATTTTGGAAACTGAATATACATCCGTTTCAAAACATGGCTCCTAATATGGTGCCCGAATAAAATCTCATTGCAACCAAAAATATTAAGGTACCGTTCGCCACCATCGCGTGACACAATAATTATTCCCGCGCCAGTGGCGGCAAGTGTAACGTTACGATATCAATTACCGTCTATTATTCTGGTTTGGCTATACGCTCGGTAATAAGCATCGATCATATTCGTACCCCGGCAAAATATACGGCTCGTCGTATAATCTATCATTTAGCTCGACCAAGGTAGGTGTGTTCCTTTTGTTGCGACCGCTGGCCGCACACGGTCACGGCGCCGAAAGTTGTGTGTTTCAATTATCACACCTGAGAGGGAGGCGATAAATCGCCGAGATCGCATTGTGCCACCGGTGCGATAACTTCATTAAATCGACATTTATCGTTCCCGCCAGATATATATTTATCAGAGCGCTCTCGCGCGCACAATACACTATTTATTAATTTATTAATGACTTTAACGACGGGCTACCGCACGCCGCTGTGCGCGCCGGTCGAGAGTCGACTTTGCAATTTTCCCCATTCGCGATAATAAACATGTTAAAACGGATGAAAGTCGTAAACTTGAATCGCGCGGGATTATAACGAAGGCGAAGATGCGAGAAGATGGCGAGAAGAAAAAATTCGAGAAAAAAGAGCAGTTTAACGACTCTTGTATAAATTTATTTTCCGCGTGTACTTTTCGTTTAAAACGCGGAGAATTCGGAGAGAGGTTCGCTAATAGTCTCAAAGAGATTCGCTCGTTATACCTCACGAATGGCGAAGCGCGGCTCCTTTCGATCTTATCTAACGAGGGAAAGACTGTTCTCGGCTGCGAATTTTATTGAATCGCAGGAAGAAGATTCCCTCTCACGCTGTATTCTTTTGACTTTATATATTTACGTCTTATCTCTAATCGAGTCATTGAAGGCGACCGTGTCTCCGCGTGTTAATGCAGTTGAATACGCTCCTAGCTCGACGCGATCGTGCGCGGTGTATCTACACATGCGATGTCCTTCGATGTGACTATGAAAGGATGTTTCTTACTTGCTGCCTCGTTCCGCGCATTTCCACTTTATCGAAGCTAAAACGCGGAAGCACCGAGAAACGACGAGAGTACGATAATACGGAGCAATCGTTACGACTGCGAAACCTACTCTCCGAGCTTCGCTTATGTTTTCTCTCGATATGCGCGAGACTACTCGAGCTATTTGCATGCATAGCGGCGTACATAAATCGGCCGTAAGACGCATTTAACGATACGGATGCATCGCGAATAAGTGCCCAGAAAACACGAAGTAAATTTCACTGCTACTTGAGGAGTCTCTCTTATAGTTCACTTATGGTTATACCGTGTATAACTATTGAAAGGATTTGGAGTATAACAATTGGAAAAGCACCGATTTTTCCTAAGGATAATTAATGCTCTTTAATGGATAAATAGCGATCGATATGTGATACAAAATTAATAAATATTGATCCTCGAACGGAATTTTTATGCTTAATAATTTTTGTTGAATTTTATTAGACATCTCGAAACGTCAATATGTCAATATATCAAAATGTCAATATCAATATATCAAGATGTCAATTTAATTAAATGTCAATATTATAATATTCTATAATTAATATTATCTCATAATAAGTAAATTCTTAAGGGCTTAAATCAAACGGCAGATTGCAGATGCAAATTGCAACAAAGAAATCTTACATGAAGGATTTACAATTTTTATACGATATTGAATGCTTATACACTGCTGCGAGAGTTTTTAATCAAGCTATCAAATATTGATCGAACACTTGTCGCACGTACGTCGTTAAAAACTGAACTCTCGGAGCTTACGCGTCCATCATCAGACGATATCTTCGAGAAGAACAATCAATACTTTTGACATCTTCTCGATCACTCGCGGCAAAGCAATGCACGTCCGGGTAAATCGCAAGATAAATTCGATGACATTAATTATTTTTATCGAAAAATTAACGCAAAATATGATTCTCTAATTCTGATTTACTTGTCTAAATGTCGAATTTAATTGCAATGGAGATCGCAAATCTAAGTTTACCATCAAACGCGCGATAAACACGCGCGCACGCTCGCTGATATTTTCTACAATAAACATGTGAAAAGATTGTAAAATTCAAACATGTTTGAAACAATCAATATGCGTGCATCATGCATACGTGTAATGTGCAATTATAATTCGCGACAGATGATAGATTGGTAAAGAAATGTTTACCTACGAATATAGATAGACAGATAAGTATTATCACGCTCGGAGAGTTTAGAGGTATGTGCGTGCTTATACATATATTCGATATATAAAACTGGTTATACATAAATAATGAGCTTTAAAAGCTAAGGGTAAGCTATAAGGCAGTATAATACTTTCGTTAAAGAAATACTCCGTTGCACAAACTCAATATAACTAATTGTAAGAAGAAGTGATTGGAAGCTAATAAAAAACAGTTTGAGCGACAGAGAAAAAAAAATGGCGGGCGCGAGAAATGTTTCTCTCGAAAGTTATAATGACAAGCGTGTCTATGTATACGCGAGTCACTCGAAACTTTGAAATATCGAGTGTCCGCAGCCGCTTGACGTCTTCGTAACGGAAGGAACGAGGTACAATTTACGGGGAAGCGGAAGCGAGCGCGCGCGGTTGCAGTCAGGAAGTTCTTCGGTAACGATTTCCCGGGGACAGCCAACCGGTCTTAGTCTTTCTCTCCCAGCCGTCAAACGGGGAGGGGGGGAGGGGGCGAGAGAGCCAGCGGCCCAGCGGGTTCCAGTCCCTCTAAATTAAAGACGTTTGATTTTTGGGTCGGGCGTAGCGCGGGATACGGGAGTTTTACGTTTCTTCTCCTTCGGAAGTAGTTACGCCGCCGATAGCTCAATAAACTCTCGCGGAGCTCTCCTCCAGGGAGATCTGATTCCAACTTTCGCGCATAAAGAAAACTTGGGGCGGTTCGAGGACTTTAAAAGATTATATTTTATAATCTAACATTCTCGGGCCCGCCGCGTGATTTCTGCGCGGTCGGAAAACTCGCCTTTTAGTTTTCCGCAAGATAGGATGCGACGAAAATTATGGATTTTCGGATTATTCCGCGTGAGATAACGTATCGAACGTATTTCAAGGTATTCTCGTTGCCTCGCATATTTCGCCCAGATTGCTGACCCCTCCTACTGAATCATTAACGCATTCTAATCAAATTCTCTGCAAAAGGAATGCAAACCACCATTTTCATATTATACCATTTTGCTATTACAAAACATAAACATAAATCATGAGCCGTAGAATCTCACTTACATTAGCGGATTTATTATTCATGTCGTTTTCCCAATATCAAGTTAAAGCCGATATTACCAGTACGAGTTGGGTAACAGTATTTAATAATAGTTCCCAAGCCAATGCTTAAATTCATAATGTGCTTTCTCGGAAATACTCGGGAACACACATTTGCGGAAAATGTTTGCAGTACAATGTTTATATTATAAAACATAAGTTACAAAAGATATACTAAGGCTGTGACATACATATTTATCGAATTTATTTTAATATACAAAATTTTTGTGTAAGGCTTTTAGCGTAATAAAAATGCAGACGATGATGAAAAATGAAATTCATAGTTGCAAAAGGCTAGATTGGTTTCAAGAGAAAGAGCTTATGAATTTTATCGCCAACACGTTGAAAATATGTAATTCTTAACTAGAAATTCTATCTGTTTCTCTCATAAAATTCTCTTCTCTTGCAAGTGTTCACGAGTATATGTATATAAGCATTATAAAATTCACAGCATACATTTTTGTAAAATTATTTAATCGTCCACTTGCAGTTTATACTTTGATATACGTGACGGAAGGAATCAACATTTATCGACATCATAGGTATCAGTAGTTTTTTATATATTCTTTCAATTAAATTAAGATTGACAATTAAAAATAATTAATTTACTCATTACACATTTAAGAGCACTGACTGCTGTATAAACATCTCGGCATTTGACACATTTATTTATCACATTACGTTATTGATTTTTTGCTTAATTAATTTACAAAATGCGAACTGTACTATTCTCATATTCTTGCGAGTATACAAAACTACGATATTACGTGTTGAGTTCTTTCGTGCATTAGACGCGTATGTTCTATTTAAAACAGCCAAAGATCTGAAATATGTACGCAAGAACCTTCATGGCGTTTCAGCTAGCGCACGAAAAACAATAATCGCGGTTCCATTGCGCTTTCAGCTAACTTACACGTTTTGTTATTGTGTTAAACCGGCAATGAGATGAGAGCAAAGCGAAAGAGAGCAAACGCAGGTTGGCGCAAATAATTGAAATTTCACGGTAGACATTATCGATCTTCGATATAATGCAGGAGTAAGGAACCTTATTTCAAATTCCGTTTTACTTCGACGCTATTCGATTAAGCACAGAGAGACAGAGAGGGAGAGAGGGAGAACCGTTAGCGTGACCTTTGTAACAAACATGTCGTACCGAAAAGCCGTCCTCGTGAGCGTCCTGAAATTTTGACGAGGACTGCGCCGGCACGAGAGCTGGTTGGCGTCATGAAGCCACTGCCGAAAAGTCGCCGGAAAAATCACGCTCTCTGCGGAAGCTGAGCGGCGACGTACCATAAGCGGTGGAAGGAAGCCGGAGAGAAGGGTCATAGTGGCTTGGACGTGTAATTTTTCAGAAGCGTCCCGCACACACCGACGCGACGGCGAACGAGAGACGGAAGAAGGGAGACACACGTAAAGAGAGAGAGAAAGGGAGAAAGAGAGTAGGAGGGAGGAGAGAAAAGGGAGACGGAGTCGCAGAGATGGAGAGGGTGGAAACAGTGGTCGTAACAGTAATATCGCGGTACGAAAGGGAAGCTGCTATACCACATCCTCCCGTCTCCAACCCTCCTGCGAAGTAACAAGAAAATAATAGAAACGAGCGGCGCGTGTCTGTATAAACCAAGAGTAATGTGGGCTTCGCGCGTCTAGGGATACACGGATTACTACAGGCTTCCTTTTGGCGCGGGGATTCATGTCGGATATCACCCTTTTCTTATCTCGCGAGCGACGATATCCCCGTTTTAGCGTATCTCGTTGACCCAAATGCGCGCGCATTTAATACAGCTCGCGAACGATAGCTGGACGCTGCGCGCGCGAGCGAAGCTGTCGAAATATTTAAAAGTGCCGCACGTATTTCCGATTCGCCGTACGCTTATTTCAGCCCCGGATATATTGTCAGTTGCATTATGGTGCTTGCCCTCCTTTTTCCTCCCGTCTTTGTGTAAAATGAACAATAATTTTGTCTGATAATCCGCGTCGAGATGTGTAGGCAGATACATATAAATATCGCGTGTCGCGTATTTCATTTGCATAACGCTGCGTAAGCTAAACTGAAAAATGGGACAAGGAAGACCGGTGTTTTTATTCGCCCACCACGCTCTTTCGTATCGTAATAACTGAGTTTCAAACAAAAAGTTACGTGTGCGGATGTGATGAAACTCTCGCGTACGACATGGTATTTAATAAAATAGGAAGGGGAATGGAAAAAATGCTGTTTTTAATTAAAATTAAATTCTAATGAACATAATTAAACCAAAAGCATACAGGGGAAAACGGGCGATGCCGCGTGCAGCATACCAGAATTGAGAGAATTAATTAAAACGCCGTTGGGAAACATCGATGTTAATCCGCGCAAACGGAATTTCACACAAAATCAGGCAATTATTATTTGAAATCTTCCGAGCCACGCAAATCAACCGCAGAGCCAGCGTTACACCGATCATACAATTTTTCACTAATCACTATTTTTCACATCAATCCCGGCTTTTCGTGCTCCGCGCGCTGCGCCGTCTGATCGCCGCTATTTTCCGCCGCCGGATGCATTTTCGCGCGAGATCGCGCACCTCCTCGCCATTCCATTCCACATTTCTCGTCCCTTTCGCCACGAGAGAAGTTTTTCGCTTGTGGATTTCTGACCTACTGCTCCGCTTCAAGCGGAGTATATTATCGCAGAGAAGCTGCTTTCTCGCGGTCAAGGCTTAGAGGCGAAAGCTGGACGAGCATACGCCGTTCGACGATCGTGAAGAATCGTATGAGAAACTTGGTGCAAAAGGCCGGGAGGATGCCGGACAACGGCGATGTGAAGGGCAAAGGAGGATGGAGCGCGGAAAGTGAAGTACGTGAGAAGATTCAAAAGAAATCGGTGGTATTGCCGCCGACTGCTGGCGCGAATACCGCGTCGATGGCAAGGGCGAAGGCGGGGAACGGCACTTGCATTAAAATTGCTGCGCCGCGGGCGGCGGACAACATTTTTGCCGGCAGTACCTTTTATCGCCGTGTGCTTCCAGCGAGAGAAGGCAGTGCTGAACGCACTCGCGTGCGGGGGCGAGGAAGCCGGAAAATCGGCGCGAAGAGGATGAGAATGGAATAAGAGAGACAGTCGGCGGAGAAGTAGCGGGAAAAGCAGGAAGTCGGTTTAGAAGAGAGTATGCATTCGCTGCTGATTGAGAAAGAGAAAGCGAAAAAGCGATATAGTGAAAAGAGAGCATTCAGCGAAAGAGAGAAAGGGCGGAGAGAGCAGGAAAAAAAAAGAGATAAACAGATAGAAAGAGAGAGATGGAGGAGAGGATAGGACAAAAAGAGTGCGGCGAATACGGATAAATGGCCAAATGACCACGGAGGCTTAACTCGCGTACTCTTTCCGCGTCGAGGGCCGTAAACGCCGATATTTAGGGGATGTTTTTGCCGTGTACATTGTGCGGTTGAGGCGGGAATGGGAACGAATGCGGTGGCATTTTTTTCCCGCAGAATTTTCCGCGCGCGCTTTGCACTGCGCAAGAGGGAGCGGAAAAAAAGGGGGAAGAAAACCGGGGGGAAGGTATAATGGCGCGACGCGCCGTGATCCATCCGCGGTTAACGGCCGTATGCCGAGCGAACCGCACGGTCCCCGGGATGCTCCCGCGTAATTATTAATGAAGAACAACGACGACGCACGGGGCGATAAAACTTTCGACCTTACGTCGTAGAACGGATTTACGTCCTGCCGGGCCGGCGGTGATTGTAAATCGCCGGACCCTGCGTAATTGTTCACGAGAGCGGCTCGTTCCGCCAGGACGAGCCGCCGCATTTGCCGCTCTTTAAGCCTGGACCTCGTATAATAATTTTATACGTCATATAACGCTCCTTCACCGTTGCTTGTAATGCGGCCGGAGAACTTGCACGAGATCTGAAGAGCGCGAGTCCTCTTCTCCACATTTTTCTAAAACTTTACATATATATTATAATTAACTCTCGTGAGATATTTTCTCTTACCTACGACATTCTACGATTATCTAAGAGAACATAAAAACTTCGAACAGATATGATTACTCTAAATCTTTGAAAGACGTTTATTACAAATTCAGAGAAAAATAGCACAATTCTTTTGTTTTCATTAAAGTCTGTAGTTTAATGTTGTTATCATTAAAGATACAAATTCGAACGATCTTTAATGTAAAACTGTGCTATTTAATCGTTAAGAAGTATATTCTTTAGAATTAGATCTTCAAGAATTAAATTACGGTTTAATGGAGACGTAGGCGACGTTACTCTCTTTTTTTTGTTGCTTCGTTTCACGTTTATGTATGTACAAGCACGGGCTGAGGCACATTCCAAACGGATTTAGAGAGCTCAAAGAGGCGGGAAATACGACGCACTAGCGTACGGAGTCAATTACTGCAAATTGAACTTTCAATTCGGCTTTTCATTGAGCCCAGCGCCATGCACGCTTCTCTCCATCGTCCCTCGAATTCGTTTAAGTTCCACTCAAGTATCCAGATATAAAGAATTGCAGTTTGTAAAAAAAACTCCCATACGCTTACGGTTAATAGATCGAAATATTTGCGCGATTTCCTTCGTGACCCTTTCCTCGCATTGTATAAACGATCAACTGAAGAATATTATTCACGATCTTACGGTAAAACACGTTAAACTCACTTTTAATAGAGTAATTTTTCAGTAATTAATTTTAATTAATGTTAATTTGATTCCAGCTGTGACACAGTTGGTCATTCTACATTTTTGCAGTATATATTCTGCGAAATATGCAACGCGTGCATACGTGAGAATCGCTTATGCACTTTCAGAGATAAGAAACGCGCGTACATCAACTTACTTCGAGCTACGTGCTTTGCAAATTACAGAACGAAGTGCGTCAGCTCGCATTTAATCGCGACTTCAGTGCACTCCCAGACACATAATTGACTCTATGAATAATTCCGGAATAAAATATCACTGAATCCGCTCGCGGAGCAGATGGAGCGTCGAGAAGGGCGAGGTACGAAGCGCGATGAAATGATGTTAAATCGTGATCAATTACGTTAAGAGTGCAGCAAATAAACTGTGATCTGAGACACATTGCGGCAAAATTTAAAGAAGGACAATTCAATTTCCTTGCAGATATATTAATTAAATAATTAAATTATCATTTTAACAGAAACGTGTTTGAATACAATACAATTAAGGCACCTTCGCGATGCGACATATTTACAATGTAATAATATCTATTGTCCAATCTGACAAATTATTTTCTTGAGTTTAAATACCTTATATTAGCGAGTGTTTGTCTGCCCGATCGAATTTACTCATTATCGAAAGAGTTTACCTCCGCGCCGCAGGAATCTCGCGCAGTTAAGCTCATCTAATTATCTCGTTCGGGTTACTACCTAACCACCACCTTAACCGCCGTCTCAATTCACCGTTGGGGACAGTGTGCCAAACCGGAAGCGCGATAGGAAATTCAACGCATTACCAGAAGAGAACATCTTGTTTTCTCTCGGATAGCACTCACTTCCAGCGAAGTAGATTGGAGAAGGCGAACTGCCCGATGTTACTATCGCCAATGAGGAGGTACTATCATTGGCGTAGCAAGGTGGTTTTGATTTCAAATCTTTTTCACACAAATCCTTGCTCTCATATTCAATAAAATAACAAAGAGATACGTCTAAATAAAGAATGACAGAACGTCTAATTGCGCGCGTTACGAAAAAATATCTGCTATAATGAAACATTATAGTCAATTGTAAGAAAGTCTGAGAAGATGTTTTGATTGTTGATAAACGCTGCGGAATTATACAAAAAAATAGGGAAACGAAGAAAAAGGGACTGTTTTCGGGCGATTGAAGGGTTTCGTGGAGTCGTCGCAATCAACTATTCCACGACCAAGTTGGCTACGCCTCTGTCGGTCGTACATGTACCAACCTGGAGAAATACCGACCCTCCGCGCGACTGCGGCAGTCTGCCGAGTGAGTATATCCCTTCTCGTATCTACTCGACAAAGTACATACACGGCAAAGTCCCGGGTAGTCGAGGCTGGCTTAAAGCTTCCGGGGCCGAGCTTTCTCCCGTACTTCCCGCACGCTCGCTCTCTCAGCCTCAACCTGGCGCCCGCAGCATCCTCGTTTCACGACTTTTCTGTTGTTCCATCTCTTTCTGCCCTCCTCCGTCTTCCTTCCTCCCGCGCTTTGACCTTTTCATCAACCCTAGTCCCCTCGTCCGTGCACGCGCACGTAATGCACACGCTCCCTCCCCCCTCCCCCCCGGTTGTAATTGCGCGCACCACGTGTACGAAACAAACGCGCGACTCTATCGAAGGCGAAACGTTGGACACGTGGAGGTTTCACGTAGTGTAAAACGTGTTTATACGTTATAAGTTGAGGCGCAAATTACCTAGATATTTACGTATGTGTACTTATTGCAAGATGTTTCGATAGTAACACGTGTCTCTCGCTCTGGAATTCTTGGACGAGGACTTATTCAACTTTTTATGCGCAATACTACATTGAAAAAAATTCTAGTTAAAAACGGACGAATCAGAAAATCTTATGAGCGTGATCAAATATTCTGGGTCGTATAATAGAACTTAATACTCAAAACAGAATTTCTATTATACGAACCAGAATATTTGATCACACCTACATAATTTTTCTGATTTGTCCGTTTCTAACTAGAATTTTTTTCAGTGTAACCATGTGTGTGATAATTTTATATAATGATTGATCTGGAACACGTCGAAATGATGATTTGTTTAATCGATATCTTACATATGTACTTTTTAAGATCCACATAAGAGGTAGATAAGCTACCTTCCAAGTATTGCGACTGCATACGTAATACCGTTCTGGAATACCGTCGGTCGTTCGATTACTACAATCGCCCGCGCCGCCTTGCGACTGCGTTCTCTTTTCGGAAATGATTTCCACCCGATGGTTCTCGACAGTCTGAAAGGATTTCAACTTGATTTCCGAGAACAGTCAGAGCTCGTACATTCGCATTTCGTGCCACCGCTGTGCACAGGCGCTTTCGCCGTTGCGCGCTCGCTTAAGCGAAACGCGAAAAGGAAATTTCGCAAGAAAAACGAATACGTTGATAAGGGTAAATTCGCAGGCGACGGGAAGCCATCGGCGCTTTTTCTTCCGTTGCATTTCGCTGCGCGGCGAGAATCGCGCACTGCGCGCTGAAAAAGTGCACGCGATTCCGCGAGTGTAAAGCTACATCGATATCTTCATGTCAGTGCGAAACCTCTTATTTCGTCGGAGTCGGAATGCTCCACGTGGATCAAATTTATGAAGATGGCATCCCGAAATACGAATTTTTACAAAATTAATATTTATATATTAAAATTTGATTATCCACAATTTGTCCGTAAATAATTATTTTTTATTCGTTTTGCAAAAAAAACTTAAACAAAAAGTAAATAGAAAAGTTTTATTTTAATTATATAAATTAAAATGTTCAGATAAAATGATAAAAGAGGTATATAAAGTAATTTCTGATAAATTATTATTTGATATCTTGAATTTTTAAGCCAGAAATAATAAATGAAACCAAATGCCACATCAATTTTGTAGAGATTCGTGCTTTGGGATGCCAACTTTACAGACTACTATTAGATCGAAATGTAAAAATAATCTTTGTAGACTCATGTATCGGTGAATCCTGATAGTTTTGAAGTCGAGGAAAAGCAGTTTCCTGAATTAATGCAAAGGAACAATTCTCATAAGCGTGCGATATCTTCGACAGGCAATTACTTGACGTTCTGCGAACGTAAGCCGTTTCCCCCTCGCCCAAGTTCTGATCGTGCTTTCCATATCTACTGGCGTGGCGTATCTAGTTACGCCTTTTAAATTGAACTCGCAGTAGTGATCGTGTTTCTAGAGATCGTCGTAAGATCGGAAAAGACGATGCAAACGACTCCGTTCGAACATCTTGTTACTTCGAAACAGTATAATCTTAGTGTTTTAATTTCCGGAGGTATTTCGATGAACGGCATATTACGACATCTCCGTTATAAAAGACTAAAACCAACATTGTAAAAGAAAATCTTCCGCGAAATGTTTTCACTCGAGATGTCACACCCTTTACGTGGACAAAAATAAAATTTTTAGATGCGAATATAACTGGAAACTTTACTGAGTGATCTGCTATATTATTCACAAGTTTTCAGTTTAAATATTTAATAAAGGAGCTATTATGTAAAACGTACAATTTTAGAAATGCATGGAAAGATCGAATTAGATTATCTCGCTGTCATTACGCGCACGTTCAATTCTTTACTTCTCTTCTTACATTTCCATTATATTAATAGATTAATCTTAATTTAAATCAGATCTTTGGAAATTATTGAGATATAAGAATCGCTTCGTTTAAATAATTTTAGCATGCTTGACAAATCTCAGCAGCTGATTATTTTTATCTATAAATTTTGCTTCGTTGTATAAATAATATACAGTAATAGTGCTTTAAATTCGATTTACATGCTATTCTAATTAAATAAAGTCACGAGTCCATCTCAAAAAAGATTTTTTTCATTAATTTATCAGTATTTCCTTTTTGCAATTTTTATTAGATCGTATGAACAATAATGCTCATCTGCACTCAATGTTTGACCCAAATGATAAGGACTGAAATAAAAATAAAAAAAGAACATCACATATACATATACATATATCAGGAAAATTCGGATATTTTCGGCGTTGCTATTTCGCGACGCGCCACAAGACGGGCTTCGGATGATCGCTGGCTGTAAAAGTATCGCATCCGAAAATGCATCCGATCGATGGTGATCGCGGGGAAACGTGCCATCGACGATCTCGAGGGAAACACGTGATGGCCCGCCCTCGAGAGATCATAAAGCAAGCAGCACATGGGCGGCCTTGTATCGTCGGTAGTACGTAATAACGGGTGCATTCTCCCGGCACCGTGAAAGTCAAACTCCATCGACGTGGCCGCCGTTAACGACGCCGCGGCGGCTTTGCACTTCGTGCCCGAGCAATTGTTAACGATGACGGCCCGGTTACAATCGAAATAATTCACTCGCTCCTCGTAACCGCCGTCACGTATCCCTAACAAACGTGAGGCACCGATGTAAACACCGAGCTGTCGTCTACGGAGCGGATCGATACTTCCGCCCGGCCTTCCATCTATCCGCCCATCCTTCTGCGCGCCCTGTCCGTCCTTCGATGTCGCTAACATTTCATGCAACCGTGGGCGACCGGTGATCATCTTTTGAGCGTGGCGGTCAAATTACAAAGGATTTTCCGGAACATGGATGTCGGTTAAGGGACACGAGGACGGATTAGATGTCCCCGGGCTTGTATTGAGTTTACGATGAAAATCATCTTCCGCTTTATGGCGACGACGGCGCTTTCAAAACCTTTTTCTGACGACGGCTGGGCTGTTCGGTCGAACTAGTCCTTCGATCTTTCGTCAATTTTAATTTGTCCGCAAAACAATGAACGTCCGTTTCAAATTCCCGAATCGATGAGGCATTTATTATTCCACTGACCCGCGGTTTATGGTAGAAGGGAGAGAGAGAGAGAGTCATCACGCAAATACAAACTTACAGACTCTGCGGCTACGTACCGACGGTTAGGATCAAGCCAGCTTCCGCCTCGCGGAGATTGTATGTACCGGGATAGAGGAAACGACGGCCTAGTATCTTCTGCCATAAGATTTCGAGGTACACTAGGGAACCCTAAGGAAGCCACCGGTAATGGCCGAACCGTCGACAGGGTAATTTGTGAATCGCTGCCAGAGGGATATATACGAACGTGACTTCTTATCGAAGCCTCCCTATTCCTTAACGGAAATACCACCTCAGGTGCCGCGCGCCGGGCGTCTCGGTGGAACGACGAAGGCAACCGCGGAAAAGAATCCAGTCTCTGATCCGAGATAAATGGGAAAATTTATGATCGCCGATGAGATTCCTCTCTCGTTAACGTGGAATTGTCGGATGCTGCGTTATCGCTCGCGCTCGCGCGATTTTAAGATACATCCCTTAACGTCGCATTCGCAGACTCGATCGATTCTTACCCCTCGAAGTAGGTATTCTTTGAACGCGCGCGAACGAGACGAAAACTTTAATGGCTAGAAGGAGAAACTATCGTTGATAGACGTAAGAGTTATTATTGATAATCACAACAAGGAATAATGAGCGAAAGTTTTATATTCTTTTTTAGTAGACTTGACTATACAACCATTATACTGGCCGAAAACAAATATGAACTTTAAATATGGTTAAATTAATTTGAATGTAGTTAATTAAAAATCATTTAGCTGCATAAAGATTCGTGACTATCCTGTGTCGTTAATGAATAATGGAAGATGTTAAGTTATTGTATTTTATTAATGTAAATTCTGTATTTCCATACGCAGACTCTATTCTCGCCTTTGATTTTCGGCACGTTAAAAAAATAAAAATTTTAATATTATTAAATATATAGAAAATTATTAATTTTAAATGTAAATTTATGTGAAATCATTTAATTGAATAATATTGAAAAACTCAACCTTTGAAACTCACGTTTGCATATAANAAAGTTTGTGCGATATAAAGTGTACTAATTAACATTTTTTATATTAATATAATAATTATATATATAATTATTCCACATTATTTTTTATCTAGAAAAAACTGCTGAGAAATAATTGTTATTTACTTATTTTAAATTTTCAAAAACTTATTTTATTTTCAAAAAAATTAAGACTTAAATAAATTATTGATATTGCATATTCGTTTCAAGTAAAAGCGCAAAGTCACAGTTGTATACTACGCGACTTCCGGACTTTTGAATATTCATCATCTCGAATTAAATATAAATTCTAATACATTTTCGACAAGATATATATTACTTTTGCATGTGCGTTACGTCAAAACCATCTGAAAAGATATCTACGATATGATATATAGGAAACATTTTAACGCGGACAAACCGACCACCCACGTGGCCATGCATAATTAATAGCAATGACAAATTTCAGATGGATTATAAGATAAATATTTGATGACGTTACAGGAGTCCCCTGTTATTTAGCGATTTATCTGAATCTTGCATGCCTTCTGTTTCACAGTCCGTATGAGTGATCGCGCCGTCACGTTTATATCGGGCAAACGTGTGTAGGTAAGAAAGGTACAAGCGGAGAAGGGTATATGTTCGAATCAGTAATCAAGGTGCAACTTAGAGCTGATTAATTGAAGTGAATGCCGTCTCGGGGGCGTGACGAAGATAGCCTTAAATCACAAAGCACGCGTCATTTAAGTCTCCCCCGTCCCTCGCGAGGTAAGGCTGGTAAGTATCTTGACGTTTATGATGAAATGGATGCGAGTATATTCACTGCCCTCTTTGGATTGAGCTCTGGAATAGTCGATGAATACGACGATGCATCGGGGCATCGAGATCTCCCGGTCGATCTAATCATACGTTCCATTTTTAAGACGGACTCGTGCTTACCGAACTTAACGGTATTTGCAATGATAATATCGCGATATTTACTCGACGGTATATACCTATACACGAGGCTTTATATTCACGGCAATGCGGCAATCAGTCATCGAGCTGTTTGCCGTGACAAATGTAGTATTGACTTTCGCATGGCGCAAAATTTAATTGCGCGCTTATTTAATAACAGTTATTTAATAAGAATTGAAAAGTCTCTCTAAATAGTGCTCCAAAATTGGACAACACGATATCATTCCATGTAATCTCAAATTTATTGAATTTCGCTTTAACAGATATTGGATTGGAGTTTGCATCGTGCTTGAAAACACGTGATATCAAAAGTTCGAAAATTGCGAAGAAAATTGATGCTTAATCTGAATTTCTGAACTGAGTTTTTTTTGGAATTTTACGGAAGATTGTAGAATATAAACATGATTTTTCAGGACACGCTTTACGTTTCCTTTTTAATTTACCACTGGATTAATTTTCTTGTCTAGAGTATCGTAAAGATACGATCCGCATGTACATTCGTATATTTGGTCAGTATAGTTGATATTATCGCGCAGGCACTAGTCATTTCACCGGCAGTAAAAGCAAGAAAAATGACTGTCTTATCGTCGTAATGTGATATTATAAAAAGCATAACACGCGCTCCGGTGTGGCTATATTACAGTAATGCATTACTTTACGCTGTAATATTTTAAGTGGCACGAGACAGGCGCGCACTGGTCCCATCTCACACGTACGTATGCAAAACCGCGTTATCTTAATGGTAGCGACGTTAATTTTTCATAAAGCGTATGTGACAATCGTAGGCCGCCACCGCGCGCAGCTGCGAAACGCGAAAGCTCGCGCGCGGTTAAAAAAAGCCGCAAAAATTTGGCACGGATTTACCGTCGCTCGGCGAATTGGTAACGGGCTGCTCCAATTCCCAGATACGCACATGTGCGCCTGCAGTTACCGCTAAACACGAGAGGGAACACGTATACGTTACAAACAAATTAAGCCCTTTACCAACAATCTTTTCAAAAACACTTTTAGCCCTTTTACGAACGCGCGGGCCAAAATATTTCCACCAATACGCCCGCGCCGGTAGCGTGGTATCGTAATTACAATATATTTTTGCATAGTAGCAAAATAAAAAAATAAATAAATATATATTTCTTTATTAAAGCATTTTTTTTAATTCTGTAAAAGTGAAATTTTATTATTATAGTAAGCACATTACTTCTCAATTTTCTCGGAATATCCCAAAAAATTGATTGTAACTCATTGAAATAATGTTTAACCTATTGCAGTCTTAGGGACTAAAATTAGCTTTCGATCGACTCTTAATTATAATATAAATATATAAACGACGATATTTATAAAATCGATTAATTAAATTTCTTTTCAAATATGTGAAAATTGATAATGCGGAACGTAATCACGTCCTTTTTCCTAACTATCATGAATGCGTATTCTAGCAAGGAGGGAAAATTTGAGAGTATTAAGAATGGTGAAAATATTTCTGCTTAAGGCGTTGATAGACGTACGATGATCTGGAACGAAATAATCATGATGTAGTGCGCGAGAAAACGAAGCAAACAAAGTGGTTTAGCCGAAACTCTCTCGCATCGCCGATCGCTGACGCTTAAGCAACATCTAAGCACGTACGAAATTCACCGCGTATTCTAATTTCTAAGTCTCATGAAGGATGCAAAACTCATTTGCGTAGTAATTAAGAATTTACCGCACCTGGATATCTCCCGGGTGGCGGAAAGTCGGACGAAGCGTCACGTCGACTACAAACTCGACTACGACTCATTCGCTTCGACGAGCTGAAATCTTGCTAGTGAGTGTAAGCGCTTTCCGATTGGCGTCCCTTAAGGTTTCGATTGTTTGATCATTAGCAAAAACGCGGCGCCCTTTCTAATTTTACAACGCGGCTGGAACGATGCAAGAATACTGCACCGTTTTCAAAGCGATTCACCATAGAATTGCACTGAATTAATTCAGGCATCGAATGAGTTTCAACTTATTGTTATGCGCAACGAATATTGTATATTATTTTAACTATATACAAAATAGAAACATATGTAAACGAGATATGTTACGAGATAATTTTTGCAACATCGGTTGGACTTTTCGAATTACTTTTTTGTAAAACAGCTTGTATTGCAATTGGCATTAATTTTCTATCAGATTATATTTCGATGCTACCGAAATAATTTCTATTTCGATTAATACCGATGAAAATACAATGGCTGTTTTAGAATAGGCTTCTTTGTATTTATAGTGTCGAATAGTGAATTAACTGACCTCAATTCCAATAAATGCTAAACGAGAATTATATCGAGAGAACTTCCTAATAAACATTCTGTGTTAATTTACATGAGAGAATGCACATTGTATGTGCATCGGGAGAATTTTGTACCGTTAGGTATTTATAAAACTTTCAAATTATTACTGATGAACGACTCATTTTAAATATGAAAAAGAAGAGTACATAGCAATAATGGGATATCTTGATTAAAAATTGTATGAGGCATTGATTAGGAAATCGAAATTAGGGTCTGATTGGAAAGCCGTGTTAATGAACGGACGATGACAAGATAGAAAAAAAGTAGCGCATAAATTCCTCTAACAAGCGGCATTGATGGGTATCGACGAACTAAATGTGCGTGCCTCCGATGCTGGAGGTGTGTTATCATGGTTGATTACTGACATAAACAAGTCGATGGAGAAGCGTTGGCTTTAAAATGTTAAATAAGATACGTTAAGAACGCGCAACAAGGAGAAAAGTAATAAAAAATGGAGCAGTGCTGAAACACGATTTATATAATATATCAATTCAGTCAATTATTGAAATTAAATTTACTCTTTAGACATCTGTTTAATGATAACATAAAATAAAATAATAAAATAAAATTTGTCTAAGAATAACATAAAATCAATCAGTATGATTTTGAAATTTAAAGTTTTGTAAAAAGCGAGTGAAGTTTAAATGATTATGTTATAAAATTTTAAATAATGCCATTTTATGATATTGTGAAATGCTTGTCAATCTGTACGTAATTATTCCGCTCCGTTTAATGCAATTTATCAATGAAGATCCAATTAATAAGATTAAAATTATATGCCACCTAAATTGTACCATGAATCTGTTATTATCGAAAATAATACATTTATAGCACCTGTATTAAGTATTTAAATCAATACGATAATTAATCTCTCGTTAGCTAATTGATTGTTTAATAACCGTGTATTCTCATTTCTGCATTACATTTAGTTCATTGCATTTATTTCACACGAACGCGAAGATGCGGAAAAAGGTCTTTGTGACTCTCATCCGCAGCTTTGAGTGGCGGCGGAAGTGTCGGTGACGTATTTTCATCACCGCCTGTCAACAGTGGGCAAAAGTCATGTACCTTCATTTCAAGCGCTTTCGAAGGAAAGGAAACGGCCGGGGAGTTAACCCCGTCACTTTCAAACGTCAGATAGTAAACCGGTGAACGAGTGGCTACGGAAAATGGGACGGCCTCCGAAATCACGGAGCATTCTCGCGGCGCGCTGAGTTTCACGACGAGAAAATTTCCTATCGTTGGATTTATGTTACCGTCATTGTTCCTCGTATCTCAGCGACGAACGAAAGCGCCGTTTGTACAAAGCCTTCTCTCCTCTCCTCCCCCCTTGCCTTTCACTCGCGGGTACGCAAAGCGAGGTAACGACTTGGGAATTAATTTATTTAATGCTTAATATGAAAGGCAAATAACTTCGTGTCCCGTTTAAAACTCAAAGAGGTAAATTGACATGTCGTAGAGATTGTTCAATAAATATCTACCCATCTAATGATCATTTTTATCGAATATTTCGTTTATCTCTTGTTATCTTTTTGCTAAGTTATAAATTTTTTACATTAAATATTTCCTTTTCACGAGGAGATTCTTATTGTCTGAGACACAAATCATTGTAATCTTTACAATTTTCTTTAAGGAATGATACTTGAATATGAAGTTGTGGTTGAAGTTTCAATTAAGCGGTCGAGTTTGCGTTTAGGTAAGCGATCCCCGATCGCGCGATCGTCCAACTTGCGGTTAAATTGATTAAACTTTTGCCAAAACACCAGGTGTTAAGTTAATTAATAAGCGATAAGCAGGTTTAGCTTATGCGCTCAGTGAACGATGTTAAGTCGATAAGCGACTATCAAACTTGAACGATCTGATTAATTGGTCCAGTCCTTCTTGACAGAATGGTTATTAATTGTAGTAATCAGGGTCTGCCTTAATGAAGCCGACAGATGTAACGAGCAAGAAACGGAGCGCGCGTGTTTAAATGATGAATTGGAAAACACAGCCCGGTAACTCTAGACGTATCACGGGGGAAGATATCGTTCCTGAGAAATTTACATCGCAGAACGGAACGTTTCAGAAGACATCGGAATCCTTTTCCTTGCGGGAGAAGAGGGAGAGACGCGATGGAGACACCACGGCAAGTATTCGCTACTCATGGTTTCCATCATCTCTTATCTCTGTGTCGTTGCGTATACAATCGCGCGATGCGCGCGAGGATACGCATCGCGGAATAATCTGACGTGGCGGATTCCGGAATCGGATTGCGACTTTTATAAAGCGAAACGGAAGGAGGCAAATGTAGGCCCCCCCGAGATACGCGAAATACGCGAGAATGGATAAACTTTTTTGCAGCAAAAACTTTCCTATACTATCGGAAGAAACAGAGGAGGGAAACGAAAGTACAAAAGTACCGCGTGGTTGAACTCAAAGTGTAATTTGGGCTCACGATGTAACAGCATTTCGTATAATATTACGTTCATATGGCCTCGCAAAGAAAATTTTTTTGCGCTATTTCACAGTTTTTGCTGGTTACGCTTATATGCGGCGCAATACCCTATCCAAACGCATGAGAGAAAGAACGATTTAAATATTAAATTGTTTTATTAAATAAGTAATAATTAAAAAAATAATACTTTCCCTATATTTAAACGAAGTCGTTCGTTTTTTTTTAGCAATTTCCTATAAAAAATGAAACAATTTTAATTACGAGATTGTATATATTTTATTTTGTCTACGTTATTTTCTTTCGCACTACGCCACACTGTTTTCTTCCGTTCATTCTAGATGCGAGATATTTCTCTTTCGGTATAATTACGTCAATTACGCGCAAATGCTCCGGGCAAGTTTGGTCGGCAACTTCCGAAATTGCGTCGTGAAGCGATTAACTACCATTTTATTCTCGAGTTGCGACGAGAGCGTCGGTGAATGAAATTTCGGGTAATCGCCGGATCGGCCGGTCAGCGCGATGAAGTCCGAAGGGAAACGTCAGCCGGCGCGATTCTGCGTTGAAACTTGCCGCTCGAGTTGGCACCAGGAATCGCAAAAGAGAGACGATAGTTTCACAGAGCGACCGACCGTTGGATCGTAATGCTGGAATTACGCGCCGGTCTCTGGGAGATGCGACATTCATTCCCCAAAATTTCGTGATTATTATTCTTGTAAATCCCGTTTACAGGTATGAGCCGAGCGACATGTGCGTCTCTTAAATTCGCGGAAAATATTGCAGCGATCAAATATCCGGGAAATTATTTGAAATATTAAAGACCGCTTCTATACTAAATCCAAAGATAAATGTGTATCTTTCATCCAAGGAATCTGAAAATATCAGATATTATTTCAAGAGAAAGAGAGGACACGTAAACGCGCGCGCGCGCGCGCGTACAATTGCGTAATTGGTAACAATAGCTCTTGTTTTCGCGCGGAAAATAACAGCATTGCGAGAGAGGCAACGTATGAAATTACGATTGTAAACGAATCTCAGTAATGCCACCTTATATATTTTTATCGCTGAGACACCGACATCCCCGGGATAAAATCAACGCCAACGACGGCGAGAGGTGTCTGGCCGGGTTACCGGGATAGGGGAAGGATGGACCAACGTAATCTCGCCCGAAGGAACGGGCGGCGGAATCGGATTGCGGCGGAAAGCAGGGTAGTAGCCGAGCAGCAGTGTGTTCTCCGACAGGGTACATCGGGGAGCCGTAGACGAGCGGTGAAGCCGTCTAGGAGCTGGTGCAAGAACGTACACGGTCATATACATAAAACAGGACGGTGTCCTGTGGGGCACACGCCGCCAGCGTATTCCTGGCGTAACGTATTATCGTGAAAGCTATGAGCGCGGAATGGTAAGCGCGAGCCCGATAATGCGGAATAGAGTTACGATCGTCATCGTATCGACACGGAAATCGTTACACAGGATGTCGCCGAAAAAGCTCCAATAACAGCGGCGAGGGAATATTGAATCCTACCATTTCGAGCGGGCATTTTCACGAATTGTAATACTTAACTTTTCGACAACAGAATAATAGCAAAATAGCGTAATGAAATTCCTATTGTTATAAAATCTACGAATTGAATTGCACGAGAAATAATATTACAAACCCCCGATAAATTAAGGAAAAGCTTTATTCTCGGATAATCCCGCAGAAGCAGATCTGGTTCCAACGTATTGACAGATTAATAGCCTTACAACTGTCGCGGCGATACTCGAGGATAATACGATCCAGATGCGGGAGAGTTGGAGAACCGCTGGCGCCGGGGAGTGGACGCAATCATAATCTGCCGCGTACTCGAAAGCCCAGTACTCCCCCGCACCACCCGGCAGACCCCATATTTCCCATTTCCAACCCCCGTCTCTCTTCCGACCTCGTGCCATCTATGCTATCCTTTTCTGAGCGAATGGGCAACCCACCTTCGTCGTTTCTTTCTTACGTATGACGCTACATGTATCTATCCGTCCCCCGACGCCTTTCGCAAATACCGGCGCGTTGGGTGTGCGTTTACTTCGCGTGTCCACGTACACACACGATCCGCACGTGTGTATCGCATGAGTGCGAGGACACAGAACACGGCGGTTGAGACCCTTCCTCAGAACATGTGTGTCGTGAAAAATCCTCGAGGAAATTCCATTCCAGCTTGCGATCCGCCGCACTTCGAAAGTGACCCGGCAAACACGAAGCTGACGTTTCGATTTTCATGCCCTTCATTCGTAGAATTCCTACGGCGAGGGGCGAGAGAGAGATTTTAAGTTTGAAGGCGAGCTGCGAGAATCTCTCGTAAATAACGCTAAAGAGTATTTCGAGCGCGATTGAACGTGCACACTCGCTCGTCCGAGACGCCATTGACGTACGGAATTGAGTTAGAAATATCGTTTTATCTTTCAGGAGGACGGACGCAAGAAAATATCCCTCACGAAACGTCGATAACCCCCTCAATAGCGTTCTCCTGTTCATCAATAGCGAATTCGAGTCGACACATTTTGAAAATACATTTTGAAAATCTGATGAGATTACGTGATCAATACGATTATCATGTCTCTTTCTTATGCACTAAGAGAAAAATTGAGAAAAAATATAGTTACTTTTGCCCTCAACCACAATTTTATAATATTTCCAACGATAATTATAGTTAACATAATAATGCATATATTAAGTTAATCATATTTATTGTTAGAAGTGTTATAAATTATAGTTGTGAGGTCAAAGGTAATTAAATTTTTCTCTCAGTGTGGAATAAACGAATATAATTAGCTTGTTTATATAGAAATTATAGAAAATAATATTCGGAAACCACACGCTACAAATGCAAATGTTCGAGCGATAATTATATTTTTATGCACTTGTAATATTTTCTAAGTAAACTTCTTACGTGTTTGAAACGTTTCGATCTTTGCTAAGATTCTTTAACTGTCGGATATGGTCTCTAGTAAAGGTTGAAACTACAGTTTTTTGTAACAATGTTTCTGTAGGAAGTATGCAAGAGGGACTTTACGTTTTGAAAAATTACGGCAATAAAAAGCTAACACACGACGTGGCCGGCGATATTCGTACACCGAGATGGATTAAATAAGACGACGATAATAATACGGTCGCGTGCGCTACGCAAGTTTTTAACGAGTACGCGCGCTACTCTAGCATTCGCCCGCTTCCCTTGGATCGATGATCCTATCTGCTTTTTATAGGCTTAACCCCCGTCTCATTTCTGCGTGCAAGCCTTTACGTCGTTTTTATTCTCTCTACCTCCTACTACCACCCGCGACGAAAGATCCCCGAGCGAAGAAACGCGGTTGCACTGCGACGACGAAGTAGACGGCAGACGACGTCGAAAAAGCGAGTGCAGGGAGGATGAATTGATCGTGCCATTGTAGCAGAGGATTTTGGAGATTCCCGAGGGTCTTTTAAGGACACTGCTGACAGATGACACGCAGATTATACCTTACATTGTCTAAATTACAAGGCATTGTGTTATCCGCGGCAGGAAAAAGATTCTCTCGAACAGAATTTTCAGCGACAAATCTTACTATTCAAACTTGTTCTTATTTAGGATATCTAATCATTTTTGTTTACATATCGTTTTCTCAATCATTTGAAGATATTAAACATAATTTGGCTGTTAATTCTGTTCAAACTTGTGCCAAGTGAGCAAAAGTATTAGTATTTCATATTAAAATGATCTGAATAATAAAATCTATTAATCTTGTCTATTTTTCTGTAAATTTTTATTATGTTTTAAGAATAAAGGTTTGATCTTCATTAGAAAAAAAGGCATAGGAAACCAATTTTTCTAAGTGGCGCAGCTTTTGAGAATCAATCGTAATGGCAAGAAAGATGATTACCTGCAGTAACTCGCAATGTAAGCTAAGATTTATTATCCGAGAAAGCCAATCCGGTTAGCCTTTTGGTGAATTTCGAGCAAAACAATATTTGCCATTCCATTCGACACATTGGCGCGTGGCGTGCAAACGCGTGCAGGTGTATAGCGCCAACCATACTAAATCTATACAAGCTTACTTTGGTATTCCTGTTTGACATAGCTTAACTAACTAATCTATCAGCTATGTCTATATCCGGATTTGCCGAGCATACTGTTTGCAGATTAGACCGAATATGGTGGTAAGTGTATCAACCAGCCGCCTTGTGGATCGCGCTCGCGCAAGACCGCTGGTATTTAAATGCGAAGCGTAGCAATCGCGACAGATTGCTTTTTGCGGCAGTGCACTAGCACCGATTAATATCGGATATGAGCTAATGTATAGCCGCATTCGTCTCAGACGTAGAAACGATTTTGATCTTTCAATATTACGCTACACAAGATACTATGATACTATGTATCTCACCGTAATGTACAGAATGACAATCGGTAAATTGATGAAACTAATTAGTCGTTATTTTAACGATGAGATATTATAAATGAATGAATTTATTTTATAATAATAAATGAGTAGAACGAAACGAATCAAATCACAGCCGACTGAAAAATGTTGGCTCTTTTTATAATATTTATTTTTGCAAGCTCATAAATGTATAGTTTTTTCACTGTATATTAATAAAAATAGCGGGGTCTTTCTACAATATAATATTTAATTCACTTTATTTTGTTTTCTCGTTACATAATAATGATTAATTTAATTTAATTATAGCAATTTTCCGATTGTATTTAGATAGGGAAAATAATGATTGAATAATCGATGAGAAATAAAGAGAAAAAGACAATTTTAACAGTTTCAAATATTTTTACGATACTATCAATCTCTTTAAATGTTATGTAAGATAAGTTTAGCAACCGGTCACGATTATATTTCATTATACAGCGAATATTAAATGCCATTTCTACATTTAAGTTAGTACAGTTGAAAATTATAGACGGAAATGTCTGGAATTCCATTAAAATGACTGCCAAGAGCTACAGAATATTAAGAATCTATGCAATGTACGTAAATGTGCATTGCGAGATGCCTGTCCGAAAGAGTAAGGTAACTACGCGATAACAAAATTATTCGTTCGATTCAACGAAATATTTAGTCAGGAGACTGGGGTCGCCGAAATGGATCCGTTTGAGCGCGATGGTAAAATGGAAACGGGATGAATTTCACAAAAAAAAAAAAAATATGCCAATGTAGTGTCTGTCTATTGATTGTAAATATAACTAACGTGTTTGGGATATGGGATTGTCAAAATGCTGGACAATCTTTAACGTGATCGTTTGATTCGTCCATCATGCGAAACGCAAACACAACGCAGCGGAAACGCAGCGCAAACACGACGCATACAAACGCGAAAGAGAGTCGAACGTTAATGTCGGACTTATCTCTTTGAAGGGCCTCGATCGCTCGGAAAGCCGGGATGACACAGTCGATGAACACTCACCTGCAATCAGAAAGATAAAGACATTTCGTTAGTGAAATTTCGAGCCGAGCGTTACATGGAAGAATGTCGTTATTGCGACACGAAAACCACACACA
>JAJVSH010000026.1:1051800-1078710 GCA_021460005.1 Tetramorium alpestre | reverse complement strand
CACACACACACACACACACACACACACACACACACACACACACACACACACACACACACACACACACACACACATGCGAGAGAATTTGAAGAGGTCGATCAATCGGGTCGATCGATGGGGGGAATGACACGTTGGGAGAAAAGTATAAATATCGAGAAGAGGAAACGAGAGGTATTGACAGTTTGTTGCTCGAACGTCGCCGCCGCCTGAGAAGCTTTTCCCCAGTGATTCACCAAAAGATTGCTTTCGCTACATAACGACAAACCTTGTTCACATATCCGTCGGTCGCGACGCGACGGTGACGACTTTAGAAAATCTTTTCCGCTCGACGAGCTTCGTTTTCTATTTCCTTGTCATTATATCAAGGATCCCCGGCGCATTCCCGGCCCTTCACATGCCATCCCTTCCTCGTCACGGAGCTGTCCGCCGACGGGGAGGGTAGAGGTTCTACCTGTTCCGCGAAACCGGGACAATATCATACGCGTGTGTAAGCGAATAAACGAATGCCTTCCTTTATGGAGTTTTCGTAACGCGCGCACGCGGTCGATTATGGAGGTTCGCAGGTGTACAGATTGTACCGCGCGACAATTTACGGGCGGTATTAGCGATCCATTGATCATCTCCTCGACAGTTACCTATGCGACGCAGCACCTTTGATATCGCTATTTCCGCGAAGCGGGAAACGGGACGGAACTATCCTCCCCCGGCCCGGTGGACGCGCGCGCAACGGTTCGAAAGTCCTCGAGAATTGGTTTTCACCCCTTGATAAATGTCCATCACTTCCCGGAACGTTTATTTCGCGCATTGTCAAAATTCCGCTGACGCATCGCTGACGATCGCTCGTCCGACGGCTATTTGTTTAAGAGCGGACGGAGTAAGTGCGGCAATACCCTTCCGCCTTCATCCACGCCCCCCGGGCGCCAAACCGGTTTTCATAGTAAATTGAAAGCGTTTAAGTTATCAACACGCGGAATTATTTATGGCTGTATTACGTGCCTTCGCCGCAATGAGTTATCTCACAATACTCGTCAGGCAGAAATACGGTCGCACGGATCGCATGTACCTGAAATACGTGTATGTACGCGCGTATGCGCCGTACCATACGTGTAAATGTTACCTGCAACGGACACGGATTTTACATACGTCACATGCGATCGCGCCGTATCTCTTCCGGCGCACGTAGAACGACGCGGAGAATCCAGCGCGATCTTACCGAAAATATTTTCCCGACGGGAGGTGCGTCGAGTCCCCTTAAAATCTTTACGAAGAGACAACGGCGCGCGCGCGTGCCCGCTTGATAAAAATTTCCCTCAAAGCCCCCGGCGAGCGTAACGTCACGCCGAGTAACTCCTGGTACATGCTCTTAAGTACGCGAGAGCTCGAAGAGTACGTCAGTCTGACGAATCTCGGGTCTTTACGCGAGCACGAGCGGAAGCGAGGGAGAGACTCTGGGATTCAGGGAGCAAGATTCCGCCGCACGACGGGAACGGAGAGAGTCATGTCGCGCCGCGCGCGCGCGAAAAGGAGTCGGATAAGGCCGCCGTCGCCGCCGTCGGGGTGCATCTGTATTTATTTAGCGTTAATAAACGGCCGCCGCAAGGAAGGAAAACAACTGAAAGCCAGGCTGAACCCCGCGCGCTCGAATTGGTAAATCAATTTAATTTTCTCCGGCGAGGTTCTCCCCTCCCGCGCCTCGCCTCCCCCCCCCTGTCGGTTCTCGCGGGGGAGAACGGTTAAATTCTTCGAACAAATAACGGATAGTCCCGGACAGATACTCTCAATGAACGACAGCAGCCACGAGTTGCTGAAATTCTATTTTTCGTGCTTTGTTTGGCGTATACATCGCGGCCGCGCCATCGAAATCAATTTTCGCATGCGCTCGGCTCGTGTGTGTTACCTAGCCCTCCCCTCCCCCTTCCGTTCTCTATTTCTCTTCTTTTTTTTTATATCCCTGGATTAGCGGACTACACTATTCGCGCGTGTCCGCCCAGTAGAATGCACGTAAACGAGAGCGTAGAATTTATAGAGTTTCAATAAAATAATCAACTTCTCGTCGAGGTAATTTAGAAGCGGGGAAAATGTCGAGAGAGAGAGAGAGGAGAGAGAGAGATTGAGAGAGAGAGATAGATTATCGGGTCCCCGCGATTTATATTTCTTTTTCGCTTTTTTCGTTATTTTTTAATTTTTTTTTGGTCGCATTGGTATTACGTTTACGGCTATAATAAAGCGGAGCCACGAACCGATTATCCGCATCGCCCGTGTGCGGGTATTATTGCGATGTAATCGCGATTATTTTCAACACAGCCGCGTCAAGTTGATTTCAATTCGGGGTAGCCGAATGGGGAACGTTGCAGCAGCTTATTTTTATTCGGAAAGAGAGGAATTTCGTGCGAACTCTCAATGTCCAATCCATACTGCGGTCGCGGTACTCCAAGCGGGCGTTGCGCAGTTAATTTCGCCGTTCCCGCTCGCGAAAACGAAGGGACGACGAAATACTTTCGTAAATGCGTTATTTCAATCTGGAAAATCTCAGCGTCGCAGGACAGAAAGAGCGAAATACCCTACATCGCGTGCTGATCTTCAGAAGGTTACGTAACCGTGCTATCGCGCGGGACGAAAACGGAAAACGCGCGCGCCCGCCCGCGCACGTTTAAGCTGGAACTTGAAACACGCGTAACGTTATCGTGACGTTTCCAGATAATACACATTCCGAGTTAATATACGATTATGATACGGTTCATTCGTTATGGCGGCATTTTCTGCGAAGTATCTCGAATCACAAAAGTACATTATTAAGTATATCGCGACGAGTTGTGTTTCGTTGCTTTTACCAACTAAATACCGCGCTTAAAACGATTAAGTTAAACGCAAGTAATCTTTGAAATTAATATAATTACGCGATTAACATCGAACCATGTAAGAGAACGGTGCGATCGCTTCTTTTTTTCGAGCGTTACAGATATTTGATTTAAAATGGAATATCTGCCAAGTTTCGCAATGAGATCCAATTATTTACATCACTTTGTGAGATGTAAATAATACATAAAGAGCATATGTAAATGTTACATGAATCTTTGGAGTCGCAATTGTACGCATTTCAGTGGATAGAAAAATTTTTTAAGTTTTCATAAATTGTCATTTATAGAATATTTCCTGAACGATTATCAGCGACCATAAATTCTCGTTTATTCTCTTCAAACTTTTCATTCCCCTTTTCTTTATGGCCTTTTTACTCCATATAACAGTGCTTAAAAAAATATATGTATGCGAGTGCGTGCATAATGCGGAAATATAGCGTTGCGAATATATTTACGCGTTTCTCTTTTCGTTACCGCGAATCTCGGCACAGGGAGAGAGCACGATACGCGATGCCTCGCTCGCTAAAAGCGAGCGTTGTACATACGAAGATATATATCGTAACGCATTGCACACGCGGGGTTTGATATCGCTGATTTGTTGGTTGCAAATTCGTATCATGTCGAGGAAAAATCGCGGATTGAATGATCGCCGAGATAGTACGGACGTTTCCATTAAACTCGATGGATTCATCCCGTCGACGTGAGCGCTATTCTCTTATAGCCGAAGTTGAAATTGGCACAGAATTACTTCATCAATTTACTGTACGTTTCGCGGGGCATCGCAAGCTATTTGTCGAAATTCCCGCGTATCTCCGCCGGGAAGAGATCAAAGCGCGCTGTGTCCGCGGTTTATCTTTGAATTCGGAAATCTGTTTATCGCGCGCGTGTCAAAGTGCAACACGGCGGCGGAGGGAGAGGGGGCGGCCGCGACACGGTTTCGCGCGGCCGGAAATCAAAGCAGTTAATCGAAGAGAACATCAATTTTCGGGATAATTTCATCGATAGCGCGGTACTTCGAATAAACCTTGTCTCACATGGCCGGCCGCGGTCCGTCGCTCTCGATCCCCAACTTTGTCGATTACAGCGGCCGTGTGATTTCGCGTGTGCACGCTATAGCGGCGCGGAGCAGCGACGCATCATCGGTTAATGATAAAATCAGCACGCACGGTGAGCTTGGACGACACGAAATCGATCGTCACGCGAGCAAGGACTTGCCGTTGTTCACAGCAGATCACACCTCTTCCCCTCTCTGTTTCTCTCTCTCTCTCTCTCTCTCTCTCTCTCTCTCTCAGCCTCGTCTCATTGCACCGACTACCGGGCCGTCATCGGGCCCACCGATTCGCACTTTCGCGGCTTGTTCCGGACATCCTGCAATAATCAGATCAGTCGGGCGTCCGTGGTTCTCGCCAGTTAATAGCCATGAAAACGCGCCGCGTCCGTGCGTTACCAGCGTTTCGCGCAAATTAATCGCTGCCCAACGCGCAATCTAGAGCAGTCACGACGAATCGGAATCGGGCACGAACGTAGGCTACCCACGAAAGGCTTAAGGAACTCGATGTTCTTCGCTTCGCGCTCACGTATTATTTCTGCATGAGCAAGACTCGTTCAATTGAATTTTTGAAGCTCTTTTCAGGCGAGGAAAATTTATCGTTGCATTCTTTAAAAATCAACCTTTGCGTGACAAGGATTACATCTTTATATCTTGAGCTAATATTGCCTTCTTTAGTAATATGTTAAGCAAATTACCGTGCGTCACCAAGCAGCGAGTACTTTCCTCTATAAAATCTTTTATCTAAATTTATTCTTGCAGAAAACACGTATACAATATGTGTACTTTTTAACGTATACGTTTTGCTGTTAAAAGTACGGAATTAAAACAGTATCGACATTTTGATAGTACATTTGAAATGTTATTTGAACTCAATACTTGGCTCTTTGTAAATTAATATAGTTTGTAATTATTATGGTACTGAATAGTCGATTATTAAATTGATAAAAAATTGTGTACGTCAATTTGTTTCAATATTCTTCTAAATACATATGTTAAAGTGCTAATAAAAATAATCCATGTTCAATTCCCAGAAAATAAGAAAATAACAGACAATCCTACTGTAATCACATTTCACTGGCAACAATTATATAAAAAAATGAATTATGTTACACTCACATCAGATATGTGAAACAAAACATTTTCTTGGGAAAAAGCGAGTGAAGCAAAAATAGATTTTATGCATTTTCGCGATCAGTGAAAAGCGTCTCGATTGGGGTTGAAGATCGAAAATCAGTGAGCGCATTGACGCGAGGGTGTCCAATGTATAAAAACGCATCGATTCAAATATCCCTGGAGCATTGGCCTATATATCGCTCGCGTCAGCTTACACGAGACCCAAGTTGGCTTCGTTGAGATTCCAAGTCGATAAATCCGCGGAATTATTTTCGCCACGGTGATGGCGGCGACGGCGGCGGCGGCGAGTCTCGAGTCATCGATGCATATTCATATGAATTAGCATAGCCTCGCCTTGGGAGGTTACACGACGGTGGAACGTTCGCGGATATGTATGTACGTGTGGCCACGCGTGTGTGTGTACGTGTGTTCTTGGATGGAATTCCACAGGGATGCAGCTGTAGACTGGCACATATATGCAAATTCTCTCTCTCTTTCTCTCTCCATCGACTATCTCCTGTATACTCTCTTTCCGACCGCTCTCGCACGCACTTATATCCAAGATACACACGCGCACGGCAGAAGCCGGAAAGTGTGGAGAAAGGAAACGAGTCGGTTGGAGATGGGAAGTTGAGCGGTACGAATGTTGGATGTATGTAAATTGAAGGAATATCGCCCCCGTTTTCGACCGGCTCAGGTGTTTCTTAAGGGCTCTCGTAGACATTCAACGTTTATCCTCGTCGATCCGATTAATCGTAACGACCATTAATTAATTAGCACGCGCCGCCGAAGGGCCGTGTTAATTCAGCCGGGATCTGTCAGGCAGCGCAAAGGATAAAATTGACTAATTATGCAAATGTTTCTGTTCCGGAGCACAAAACGCTACGTTAATATGCAAACGGGAAAACGAGGAGGCAGAATACGCGTCAGAAATAGGAAATTAAATGAGAAATGTTGGACGTATGTAAATAAGTGAAATATCATAGCACTTTTCGATCATGCCGGCCATCGCGCGCGTATTTGAGAAACAACGAGATCCCCCTGATCCTCTTCCTCCCCCGCGCAATAATCTCGAATTCGTGATTCTCGAAAAAGCACTTGATTAGGCCACCCAAATTGCCGCGACTACGAATGATTGACTTGTATTCGTGACCGCGTTCTCGAACCACGTCGTTATGCTCGTAAATTCACGTAATTACTTATATAAAGTTGTTCCCGTGCCGAGTTATAATTCATTGTCAGTGACTCTCAAAGGTCTTTCGTCTTATTCTGTATCGCGCAAGGCGAGCTCAAATAATATTAATGTTAAATAAAATCATTTACGAAGATTCTTTTAGCGATGATTTAAATTCTTGCAGCGTATCTAATAAATCTTGCTGTTTTAAGAAGCCGCTCTCGCAACTTTCCGCTGTAAATTTCAATTTTCAATGTAGATTGACGCGGACGGATGGCTGATATCGACTGAAAAGGGTCGCATAAATATAGCGGCAGGGCGAACCGCGACAATTTTCGAGGAACAGAAACCCGTTGGCGAAATTACAAACATTTTCGAGATCGCGTGTATGAACGTGTAATATGATTATAAATCGAGGTACGTGTACCTGTTGCGACCGGGTAGCGCACCGGCGTTGGCGATTTGCATTTTTACCGTAGTCGCAATTTCGTCCCTTCCCACCGTCGGGAGGTTTCGCGTCCATTACGGGATTACGTTGTTATCGGCTTCAGGGTAATTGTTAGTAAACTTCGTGATACGGATGATGAAAGTTGCGTATCTTTGCTACCTCGCGCATGTCATTTTCCCGCGCGTTCGCGTTAAAGGGTCGCCCGAACCGTAAGAGCAAAAAAAAATGCCTCTCTGCCTGTAGTTATGCGCCAAGCACGGCGACTTGATAGCAACCGCGGTAGCGTTTAATGAATAAACATATTGCACGTTACAACGCATATGCTGCAGAACGCGAAATCATGCATACTATTTAACCCGTGGTGCTATAACACAGTAAAATCTGATAATTTAAAAAAATAAGTAGAATATTAAATAAACTCTATGTTTGAATTATTACACACAATGTATCTTGGCAAAAAAGAGTTAAGAGACTGTTTTTCGAATCGACCAATTTTACCTCGCAAAATGGAAAATCTACGTACGACTGCGCAAAGAAGTGGTAATATGTATAATGGGCGGGTACGAAGAAGGTGCGCGATTGTAAAAAGAAGTTAGGACTTCAAGACTTAATCCAGACAAATGATTGCCACGTCACTCCGAGCACGTCGAGCTTACGCGATCCAATCGGTTTCCCTCTCGACGGAAAAAAACCCGCATCCCTCTTTGATATTCATAAGACCTATCTCCGCGAGGTGACTACCCTTGTAAAAACAGTACCGATCGATCCCGCCAAATGAGCGCGATGGTTGCTTCCTTACAGTTGAGGCGACGGCAGAAAATTTTCATCGCGCCATCGCCGTTCGTGGCTCTTGAAATCGACGTGACCTGACCGAGGATTATCGGAATCCGACGGACTGAAGGTATTGAATGAGGTTTAATCCGTAACACAGCGGTTTATTGGAATATCTTTAGTCGTCCGACCGGAATATTCATTTTTGATATTTCGCGTTTTCTCGACGGTGAAATATACAATAACAAATAATAAACGGGCCAATTATACCGCGCAAATAACGACACGCGTCAATAATAACTGATCAATAATAAATAATTGGCAAAGAAAAAAAGAATTTTGCGTCAATCAAATGCACGTCAATTAAATTGATGAAATCTAACGGATATCGCAGGAAGAAGGAAAATTGGAATCGCAAATATAAAAAGTGGAAATTCGACTTCGTATGCGAATTTTTGCTTTATCGCCTCTACTCGCGCTTTTAACAAGAACAATTTGACCTACACTTCAGATTCTAGTGGAATACAAATTAAATTTTTGAAATATAATTTCAGACACAAAAAAAATTTTTTAATAAAATAACATTGCGTGTAAGAAACCGTTGATTTATTTATATTCTCAATTGAAAATCCATCTTATTTCTCGCGACCAATTTGTATTTTATCAGTGCATTAGCAAGAGATACCAATCAGCTTTCTAATCATGGATGTGCGCATCTCCGACGATCGTTCATAAATCAAGCATCTCGAAGACAGTAAAACCTGAAAGACAAAATTAAAATATCGTGGATTCGAGCATGCCAGGTGTTCGGCCCGATTAAATCCAGATAAACGATCCGACCGTCGTTCTGACCGACAGGAAGATTTATCGGTTCTTCCTCAAGATCCATTTTCCCGTAAAGAAGGATCTATCTATGGATACCTTTCTTTCGCATCTCTTTCTTTTCTATCTCATGCCAGCCGCTTTTCAATAACACGCGAGTACGTGAGCGTCGACCGTTCTGAAAATCTATGAAATTAATTTAAACAGGAGAGACAAGTAGTGAGATGCTTTTACGAAAATTATTGCTTGAAAATTATAACTTGATTGCAAATATATATAAATCAGTCATTTTTTATTAATATATAATTTAACTTTTTAAAATTACATTAATATAATTTTAAAACCTATTTAAATTGATATATCATATCATATTGTAATTTAAGAAAATAAACTGGAGAGTATAAATATATATGGTAAATTTAATAAATTGTCGAATCTCTCTCTCTCTCTCTCTCTTTCTCTCTCTGCTTCAGGATATTTCGTTTAATAATATATAATTACATTTAATAATTCATCTTGACATTTGGCTTGAAACTTGAGTTTCATCATCTCATAAAGAATTTTATCGCAGTTCTTAATTCACCATTTGACCTATATGCAACGTAACTGTATCCCGCATAGACACCATTTCGGCGCGTTAGAGAATTGCATATCGGATAACATGATGCACGCAATGCTTGACACGTGCGCTTATGTGTGCATCTAAGGCCGCGCGTACGGCGGCGGACAGCGGGAGCGTGTTAATATCTCGCGAGAGTCTCCCCTGCCACTCTAGACGTCATCTCGGATACATCGGGGCTCGTTCCAATTTATCGGCCGCGCACGCACGTGGGCGTTTACTGATTATGACGGATATTCCTTCCGACGTCGAAAGTGATACCGTTGCTCGCGCGGTGCCGCCGCGCCCATGCCGAAGGTTCATTAAGCTGGAAACGGCGCGCTTGATGGGATTATTTGCGCCCCGTGAGATTGAATAAGACAGTGTGTCTGATTTTAACACGCGATTCGCGCCGGTCCGATCTTCGATCTGGCCTTCGATTTCTCTGCTCGCCAGATTCATAAGCGCTATAAAAATGGATCTGCATTACCTCAGTATATACAAGAACCAGCTTGCATTTATTCGGTGATTTTTTTTTTCAACACTACAATAGAAAAAATAAAGAAACAATACCTGTCAACACTGATATTTTTATTAATCTTTGAATGATCATGTAACAATTTTTTATTGGCCTTTTTCGGTAGAGAAACACTATTATTTCTATAATATTTTATAAATTGATGCAATTGTTACTTTCTCGTTAATTGGGCAATTTATTTTTTCAATATGTTATTAAGGCAATTAATTTTACAATTTATAAATCCGCGTGGAAATGTCTGTTAATACTCTGACATTTTGAATAATGGATACTGTCGAACGGAAAATACTAACAATGCACTCTCGCATCGATTACTATCAAACTGCGAGATCATCGCTTTGCTCAATCGCCATAGTGCTACATTTTCACTATGAGAGTGCGCACGAATAATTCGAGGAACAATATGATTCAGGGAACGAATGTGGATTTGGGATATATTCCATATATTGAAATTATGGAACGCGAGTAATTCTCGTAACGAACAAATGTGCTCAAGTTACAAATTATCAACCCATCGATATCGGCGAATCGGATGCAGGATAATTATTGTCTGGACAGTCAACGACCTCTTGAGTTTACAAGCATCCAATTAGAGTAATCGCCGGTTTCATAATATATTTAGACTCGCATAGACTCGGGGGTATAAATATCTCGGTGTAGATTACGAAAATCCGCTGGTGACATTGCAAATTGAGGGATTAAATAATAAGTCTACGGAGAGACCGTCGAGGGTGTACTCAAGATTTATCGTACGATACAGCCTCCGCGACGTGCGCGTCGTAAATAACAGCGTAAAAGATGAAGAGAAAAAAAAAGGAATTAAAGTGCTACCACGAACGCTGGGAATACGAGACTCGCATTGTGTCACGCGCGGCGGAGCCGACAAATCCGACTTTATCCGCGTAGGAATTATGTGCGCCGCTAAGTCTACCGCGGCCACTTAAAATTTCCCACTAAACGGACATTTTACGGACGTGGACCGCCTTCCGCGAAATAAACCACCGACGCGGATGTTCAGCCGGCGTGAAGCTGCGAAGCCAGGATGACGGGAGGCGACCGCCGAGCCCCGTCGCCGCGCATCGATCGCCGCAGCCGCGAGAGCAGGTAGGTAAGAAGCGGACCGCGTTGGCCTTCCGTTTGAAAAATATCACCCTCTTCCGGCGACCTGTCGGACTCCGCGAGCCGGGGCAACGACGCCGAGACACCGGGGAAAACGGAAAAATTGATTTGTTTTGCGGCGAGCGGCCGAAGGACCTCGCAGCCGGCATTCCCGTTCGCCGCGGCGGAAAATCTCAGCTTACGTAAACGTCGTCCGATCGGCTTGGTCCCGCTCGCTCGCGCCACTCGATCGTATCTACCCGCCGCGGCCGCGCGCCGTGTGTACTCTGCGCGGTTGCAGCCTGTACTCGCGCGCTCCGGGCGTCATAAATCATGCGAGGGGCGAGAGAAAACGCGGACGGGACAGAGCGAGAGGAAACCTCTCCGGAGGTAACGCGCGGCATAAAACATACACAGCCGGTGGGCCGCGCGCGTCGTATATCTCCTCTATACGCGGCAACGCATACGTATTCCGCATATACACGGAGCGCGGGCATGGTCGCTCGCGTTTCGTCTCCTTCCATTTTTGCGGTCCATCTTTTTCGTACCATCGATCCTCCGACTCTCCCGTCCCTTTTTTTTTACTCTGCTTTCACCTCGCCGCGACCTCGCTCTTCTCTCTCTCTCTCTCTCTCTCTCTCTCTCTCTCTCCCTCTTTCGATCGCACCTTTCTCCTTTCTTTTTGCACTTCGTAATATTCTCTGAATTTCGATACCCGTCCCCACAGCGACGACGCGTCTCTCCTCGTTGAAGGGTACCCTCTATCCCCGCGCGGCTCATCTGAATCTGAATGCGTTTCAATTTTATCGGGGCACCGAGACTAGAAAATTTCGCAGCTGCCGCAACGATATTTCCTATCTGCGTCCTCGACCAACGGCGACACGAAGCCGAGCGCCGTCATCCTTGTCATCGCGACGGTAGTTACTTGAAGACTTTTCGAAGCACCGTTCATACTTTTCGTTTTACCGCGAACGTTTCTCGCGAACGACCCGAACCGATCGACTTGGCGCTGAATTTCGCAGACTGTAGAAGCCATCACTTTCAAAGTGAAACGCAATTACTGTTTCGAGAATCTCGATTTTAATGAAATCTTGCAGGTGTCCGGGAGAGAGAAATCGATAAATTAAAACATTCTTAATCGTTGTCGAAAATAAAGATTATTTTAGGAAACGAAGAAAATAAATAAAAAAAATTTAAATACTTTGTCGAGATATTCAATTTCAGTGATCTGTATCTTGAACGTGCGCGCCTATTGTTCGCTGTTCGGTTCGATTGTTTTCGCCCGACGCGCAAAGTACGGACTGCATTATTCTCGCATTTACACAAACGAGCGTACGTCGAGTACCCGTACAGGGCTATCGACGCTCGTCGAACTCTCGGCGAGGGATTCGCAAAAGTACAAAGCGGTACGCGCCGTCCGCGTCCGTGGCATCCAACTCCTTCGAGACCGTTATCGCTATCCTCATCGATTTCCCGGTTAACCGCCAGAGACTGTACTATTCGACCAGAGAACTAGAATCGGTTTCCAACTGCCTCCAGGTAGCGGTATCGGGAATTGAAATCGATTCACTACGACGACCATAATGGCGTCCTCGCTGCTAATAGCATGCTCTCGTTGGTAATTCCGCGAATGTGCCAGCACTCTAAGCACACAGAGACCACCCATTTCCTTTCCCGCGCGCAGGAATCGTTAGGAATCGTTTATCGCGACATATATCCACCTTCCGTAAATGCGTAACTAGAATTGTTTATCGCGACCACGATCGCGTTTGAAATATATCTCGAGAGAACAAAATAATACATATAAAAATAAATAAAATAAATAAAAATACAAGAAATTAATTTTAAAATTACATTTAAAAGAGCGCTCATCATAATAAAATTTATCCAATTGAAGAACATATATTACTTTTGCTATATATAATAGACTTCCTCTTTTATTATAATTTTCCGTATTAATAACGTGATCAGAATTCCTATTGTCGGGGATATCTTAGTATTAATTTGCGCACGTTCAATATACAGAAGAGGATGTTCGTATCCAGCCGCGCTCGCATAATCCTATAATCTCCGAGAATGATTTTGTACCGGAATTATATCGAGAATTCTAATAGTCGACTCCGAACGATATCCGCGATATAACTCAGGCGCCAATACGCTCTCTCGCGCGTATCGCGCGCACGCGATCAATCGTAAAATAAGCTTCTTTATACGATAGATTGCCTCTCGAAAATACCGTCATATTTAGACATATTACCGAGGAAGGATTTAATTTATCCCCGCTCGTGATGCCGGCACACACGCAGGAATTATTTCGCTCCCACTCTCGTGCGCGCGCGCGTTCTAAATCTCGTTATTTTCCATTTAATATTTTATCGGAGACTCATACATTGAAACGTCATATATCGTTACGCGCAGCCTAATTTAGTTTCGAGCGTCCAGCGAAATGCGATCTGAGCACAAAGCGTCGATAACAACGAGCTAGTTTCCGTCGAAGCGACGTATTCCAGGCAAGCGATTGTAACTCTCGCGGGACAGCGAAGCGAACGGTGAAGCGCACCGCGAAGATACGAACTTAAACTCCGCCGAAGTCGCATTTGCGCGGCACGAAATTATAGATCGCGTTTCGGTGGTTGCGTAGCACGTTGTTCGATACCAACAAATACGTGCCTACGCGCTAACGAAGTTATTGGATTTCGATTAATACCTCCCAGCAAGCGCCCGAGGGCACCGAGGGCTAGAGCTCGAGAGTCGCAACGGCGATGGCGGTTAAGGGCCGTAACATGACGGGTGGGTAAACGGATCCGGGCTGGATATTGCTGAAGGAATATTACTATACTAATAGCTTTGCCGTTGCTTGCTCAGGTCACTCGGTCCACCCAGGCCATGCCTGCGAGGCTCCGACCGCCGTCGTTGGGACACGCGACTAACGCACGTCTGCTGCTCGCCGGACGTACACGCCACCGGCGGACTGGCTCGCACGCACAAATATACGCGACGTAAAGCGAGCAGTCAGCTGAAAGATCCTCCGACAACGCGTCTATTACGGACCCTCGCCTTACGACTTTATTGCTGACATATATTTCGCGTCGGTCGAATCGGCAATCGGCGACAATAGCCAACAAAAGCCACTGTGCGAAGCAGAAGGGAGCGCGTCTGCCATTGAAAATATTATCATGAATGACCGACCTATAAAGAAATTTATATATTTTATAGAGTCAACGAAACAGGGAGAGCGTTCCCCAAAGTATTTAATGTGCTGTTTCGAATGTGGAAAGTTCACCAAATTTTTTTTATTTACGTGGAATCCTCTAAATCTTAGAGGATTTACTCTTATATAGGCCTCAAATAGATTCCTCTGAAATCAAGGGAAATATTAATTAATTAATTAGTTGCATTTACTCAATTTATATTTGTCTGACGGAGAGTAGATCTTTTTTTTCCACGTGCGGTATATATTGCCTCGGACTATTTTATCAGTAAAAATAGAATCTACGCCTGAAAGATCCGCCAGGCTTGTCCGTATTCGTTAATTAGCACGCCAATTCGAGCTGCCGAGAGCGTTTGCCGCGCAAAAGGAGCGAGGATAAAGAAAGAACGCGAGATTTGGAGGCGAAATTTTTCGCGTCGCCTCTCAGTTTCGGAGCAATCGTGTTCTTGACAAAGCAGAAATGTAAGAAAGCAAACGGAAAGAAAGAAGTGGGATAGCGGGACCATGAGCGAGAGACATCAAAGAGTCGACGCCATTGTAATGGTCGGCGAGAGGCGGACCTTCGCGAAATTGGCTCGCGAAACTCGGTCGCGTTCTCTAACGCTTTAATTATTCAGCCCGAATCGCTTTGGCTCGCCTCATCTACACCGGGGCCGACTAAAGCACCATTGCTCTTTCTCATTTCAATTTTAATCCCCTCCGGCCGCGCATTCCCCGCGCAATGCTGGAAAGAGCCGCAAGCCGACGTTTATTAGCATCTAACGAAATGATGAAAATGTCGCGGGCGTAACGGACTGGCTGGATCGTCGTAACTTTAATGCCATCAACGATAATTCTCGGCGGCAAGTTGGAGAACGGTTGATGAGATAATTGAATTTTGTTCCTCCTCGCCGCTGAAAGATTTTCCACCTCCCCCCTTTTCCGCTAATTGAAAGGGTAAGTGGATGAACAATATATATATCTGTTACATCATTTTCAGATTATCGATTTAAAAGTTCAATCGCGACGCAGCAGCGTGACCGGAGAAACGCGACCGTCGCGGATTTAGCGGATGAATAATTTATGAAAATCAAACTTGACGGAGATGTGCGACTACATACGACCGCACATCTCCGCTTTTACACGTAACGATTTTTATATATAACTTCGCCCGGCCGGCGAAGATGCCTCTGAGCGATTGAAACGACGTGAAACGGATATCTATAGTGTTATCAGGGTAACACTTTATCCTTAGATAATAGCGTCATTAATTTCGTAATATCCCCCTCCTCCTCCTCCTCCTGTAAGTAATGCGCAAATTAACTTTCCCGGCTGCTATCGGTTTAACGAGCTGAGTTTGGTACAGGGAGGCGGAGCGTCAAACTCGTTACGCACGATGCGCGCGCGATATATCCGCTATACGCTTCTCCATGTGCAGACTGTATCAGCCTGGCTGCGCGGCTTTGCAGAAGCTTGTTAACACCATCGCAGACACGGCCGGGCGTACCCCGTTCACAGAGGAGCTTTTGATTTCGAGTTGTTCGTGACGCGCGGTCGCTCGTGATCGGCATCCAGCGCAAAGGTGGATCCGGAGCACGAGGTAAGAGCNCCCGAATGAACATGAATGAATGAACGAATTTGCTCCAATAAGCATGGATAATGCGAGTACGAATGAGTTCAAATTTACAAGTACATTCCGTTCTTTGTACAACGGAGGAAGCGCGCCGGCTACACTCACTCACGTTCATCCATAAATGTTCTTTCGAGCTCGCTCGCCTTTACTAGTCTCATCTGGATTCAGGCAAACGAACGCGAACAGATACGAATCGATAACAAGATTCAATGATTGTTCGCATTCGTTTGCTCGATTTGCTTTTGCTTCAATGCAAACCTGTGTGAATCGAGTCTTAGCAATATCCTGCGTTTAGAACACTGATTACATACGCAGTGCAATGCCTACATAATTTTTAGCTACTTGATTTATATATAAGGCGTACTCAACGAATGATTGTCTATAAATAAAAATAATACCTTTAAAGTATTTAAATTATTTATGAAGGCGAATGATTGTAATAATCAGGAGAATCGATAAAATTTTCTCTCTTCAAGATGAAGATTATCTCGAAATAATTGTCACTTTAAAAATAAATGTTTCTATACGAAATTTACTTAGATACTTATTTTTATGACATGTTTGTTTTATTTGATGATAACACGAACGGAAATTCCTCTGCTATGATTAACAATTGTCTATAATAATCATTGTTTTGATTTGTATACCCGTTGTTCGCGATCTATACGTAGAAAATTGATGACCCTCTCAACAACGCGGCAGGCATCATCCGCTGTCATTTCCGGTAGGTGACCATCTCTGCATCGGTATTGACAGCCGCGCGTATCTTGGACATGGATATGCACAGTCGTTCCCGATAATCAATAGCCGACATACGGTTTGTCATCTTTTTTACGAGCGTCGAAAGACACAGGCGTTGTAGCACCGAATGTTGTCCGCCAAAGGGGACACGGCTCGACACGGACGGTGTAATTTCGGACAGGAGCGACTCGCCAACTGTCGACGACGGTCTGGTCTGGTCTGGCCTGGTCACCCCCGTGGGACTATGGACAATGGTGTTGCTCTTGCCACCCTGTCGGCGTTAACCACCGACCATTACGGGTCGCCTCTTGAACCCCCGTCGCGAGAGAGAGTGAGAGAAAGAGAGGGTGAGAAAACTCGTAGATACTTTGTCGCGCAATATTCCTCTCGTACGAACAAACAGCCTCTTTATTCCTTCCCCTTTTTTTTCCTACGAGGATCATTCGTAGACGACGGCGATCTTTCTTTACCCCGCGGGGGGGGGGGGGGACACTCGCACGGCGGTCGAGAAAAATTAATTATCGCTGATGAATTTTTGCTTCCGGCTCGTCGCATCGTGACGTTAACAGAGTGCTCCGTTGACAGGCGAGTGAAATAAGTAGGGGCACATTATACGGACACGTAATGTACAGTTAGAGTATTATCGCGGCACGCGCCATTATTGCGATAACCTGACGCATCGAATTATTGTCTCCGCGGTAAATTATTATATGCGAGATATATAATTAATGTGACATACATACGTGTGTCATGTGTTCGCGTCGCCGATGGCGAATCATTTAATTTATTCGCTCGCACCGACAGCGCGGCGCGTGAAAACGTTTACAATTCGCCAATACCGCAGCTGGTATAAACGATTCCAACAGCGACGTTCTTTGACAATCGCCGGCACGTGCAGAGCTGGGTGTAAATGTGATTAACTTAGGCGTGGCCTGTCTCCTTTGTCGAACGCGCACAATTGGCACACTCGAAATTTGAGTCGCACTGACGCCTACCAAGAGAGAATAGTCCCGAGCCCTTTCTCTTTCGGCGCGTAGTTCCTCTTTGTGGACCGGCGACGTTTAGATCGGCCTTTAAAGGCTCTCTCTGATGAAGGCTTTTAAACGATATTAAAACTGCACGGTAACTATAGCAGACGTTCATCAGCGCAAAATCCGAAATATACATGTTCGATTTCATGTCAGTTACATGATTTAATTTAATGCTTTTATTTTAACTGCTTCATTATGATTTATATATATATAGAAAGAAATGTTGAGAATATATATATATATATATAAATATAAATATAAAAATAAATATATACATATTGTGTCTCTTAATATTGTATTGAGAGAATATTCAGCAAATTATTTTAAAGTTTCTATTTCGAACTCCTTCTTAATTTTTTAATATTATTACTAACTTTCTATACATATTCGGCTCATATAACTTTAATTTCGTATATTATAATTTTCAATATTAAACAATGTGTATTATTAAGATTAAACTCTAAGCGGGTAAATGTAGCGTATAAATTAACATTAAGGCTTCTATCTTCAACTCCTTAATTTTCCATATTATTATTAGCTTCATATATACCATCGCGTATATATTATCATTAATTTCATATATTATCGTCTTTTAAATTGAACTATACGGTAATTAAAATTAAACTTCTAGAAGGAAAACGTCGAGAATAAAATATGAGAAATATTTAAAGATTTATTATATCTTTATAAAAATTTTTAAGTTTTTATATTATTATTAGTTTCACACATGAGTTTTACCATTCTGTTTACATTATCATTATTTTAATATATTATCATATTAATATTATATATTAAACTACATGGTAATTAAAATTAAACTTCTAGAGAAGAAATGTTGAGAATAAATTGTGAAATATAATTTTTATATCCTGTAATGGGGGTATAAAGCACTTTTAAGATACGAGATACTTTACAGTTTAGCTGTCAAGTATTAAAAATTTTTTATGCATTCGCATTCGAGAGGACGCCATTGTTGGAACCACTAGTTTGTATCAAATGCTCGTCGAGAGCCGTAGCAAAAAACGAAGTGGCGAACCTGTGAAATTAACGACGACAATATTTTTGCTTGGCCAAGCCAAATGCTCGGACAATGCGAATAATAGCTCGACGGGGTGTCCGTAAAATGTGTGCGCGTGCGTGTGTACGTTACATGTGAGAATCTCAAGAGAATAATTTCAACGTGAGTAGAGTACAAGCGGCAGCTATCGTAAGAACCTTGGAGTGTTCGACGAGGTTTTGGCGCCTTTGTGTCACAGTTACCCTCCGCCCCGCCCTCGGGGTGGCATTTAATAGAATTTACGAGCCAGAAATATCGAACGCATTATTGTCGCCGCTCGCAAGTGGCGTGGCATTCAGTATCGTGGTTCGTGTATTATACCGAGCCGAAAGGGTCCGAAGGGCCAGCCGGAGGAATTGGAAGAATATGTCTCTCCGATGATGTCATTGCACATCATTACCGCTGCATGCCAAACACATTGCTATATCAATCATATTTGTGCAATTGATTATTAATTATTTATTCCGTCATGTTTTCTAGATTGATAAACGCGCTAGATTGATAGAAGCGGAAGTTTACTGGCTAATTAAACAATGCTCTTCTTATCGCGTTAATGCGGGTCACAGATTTGATTTTATCACAATGGATATATCTTGTATTAATGATTACATGCTCCAAAAATATCGGAGCATAGATTCTCGGCACAATCACAGCAAATTAATGAAAAAGAAAAACAGATTAATGCATCACCGAAAAGTCGAATTAGTATTTCTTCCCACGGAGCGCGTTTTCGACTTGAGATCCAACGAACAGGGATTCATCACGTACGCTGACCCTTCGTGGTTTATCTCTTCTTTGAGGCACCGACTCCCCTTGGACCCGCTCGCTGGCGTACGTGAAGCGAGATCTCGTTTTAGGTCGTGCCAGGTTTTATCTATCCCAATCCCCTACCAGCGCAGTCGCCACCGACGATAAAGACGACGGTGGCTTCCGCCAGTCGAGGGACCGTGCCGGCAAAGAGAGGAGAAGAAAGACAGAAGGGAAGAAGGAACAAGAAGAACGACGTCCTATCCTTCCTCGCTTCGACTGTATCGCCGTTACCGGTAGCGGTATCGCGTGCGAAAGCATACCGCGCCGCACTTCCATCTCTCCGTGTGTTCTCTTCATCCCTCTCCCCTGCTCTCTCATCCTGTCATCTCCCCACGGCAGCTTGTGCCTCGTGCTCTATGGCGCGGAAAATTACGGAGCCGTCGATAGTGTTTTCTCTCTTGCCATGACCCGACCGACGGAATTTTCGCAGGAGGGTAATAGTGAGAGCTCGGACGCCGCTACTCTCGCCGGACGGAGAGCCCCGAAAGAAAAAAAGTAAACATAAAGTAACGCCGGAGACTGCGGAATACCTGCCCAGCGGAACACAATCTGCATTTTTCATCGCAGTAGCGAGGACCCGAGCGATCGTCGATTACAATCTGATCTTCATCTAAATGCGAAGTGGTGCCGTTTTGAATGGACGACGAGGATAAAAGTGTAAGAGATGATTCGATCTATCGAACGGGATATATCGTAAGTATTGTTGTTGCTTTTCGCGATGTCAATCATATTAAAAAAAGCATTGGAAATTGGAATTGGTGATGAGATCTATGTATTGACAGTTTGACATTTATCGGAATATATACCGGAAAATGATTGATTGAGAACAAATAAAAAAAAATAAAGCATTAAAAAAATGAAAAATGGAAACAAAAAAGATATATATGAAAAACATAATAATTCAGCTTTTATTGTGTGTTAAAAATCATTGTATACAATAAACGCTACGATACTAACAATATAAATTTCTTTGATTTTCAGAATAAATCCCTAAATATTACAACTATCAGCTGTCTGGTCTCTTTCGGTTCCACTCTGAAAGAGCAGGGAGAATCAGTTAAACTTTTGTTAACTTTAATAAACGGTGGAAACAACTTTGAGAAACATTAATCGAGAAGCTACGGGCACGAGCAATATTAACATTTCCAAGATAACGGCAATAAATAATTATACAAGAAGATGTGTGGGGTGCGCGAGAGTAAAATCAAGAAATTCTAATGCCTCCCGATACTCTCGTATATTCCATAAGTCGATACTTCGCGGTTTCCGAAACGTCGGCACGTTTCGCATGTTCTCTGAGAATTCGAACGTTCCCCCGCGGTAACCAAAGTATATTTGCAAGTACACGAGCGCACCGTGCTCGCGTGCGAAGTCACGCGCTTCACCCCGGATTTGTTACGTAAGTCCTGGAGCGAAGATCACCGGCGTAGCGGCGCGACAAAGGGCCGCCGTTTATAGGTCCTCGTAAGCCGGAGATACGAAACTGCCGCGACGACGGTGATTCAACATCGCGCGAGAATTGTGCCGCTCATCTGCGCGCGCGTGTACAATAGGTCGCCCGCAGATTCCTGGTGGATCCTGCGAGATCCCTGCTAATCGCTCCTTCACAGCGTTTCAGCTCATCTCCGCGGCTAAACACCAGGCGAATAATAATTTATCATTACCATCGAGCACGTAAATTTGTACGTGACACGTGATTTGATCACATATTCATGTCAAGTGAGGTATAAACGTTTGAATTTTAATTTATAGACATGCAAAATTATTGACATAGGAGTCACACGATGAGAGAACAGAAGGGGACGGAGCAATTATTTCGTCACCTTCTGCTTATTCAATTATTGAAGCCGTCATTTCGGATAAAAGTGATGAATCTGATTGCAAATGACATGTACATACATTTGATTTCTGTTCGCGAGAACCGTAATATTCGCAGGGGGACAAGCGTATGTCGTTAGAACATCTCTGGGAAGAGCCGGGGATCGCGCGACATGAAAGAAATAGCCAATTCTGCTGTACGCCGGCGTCGTGGCACCATGACGAATCAGAGTCACATTTCACCTTGACGTCCTCGGTAGATGACCGCCTTACCGGCAGTACGCTTTCATTATATCAACTAGGATCAAAGGAGTGGCGGCGATCCTCGGGGCGAAAGGGGTAGAGGGAAGATAAAAAGTGAAGAGCCAAGCCAGCGAGTTTGATCAGCGGACGGTAATCGAACGTGAGATGAAGAATTGAAGAATATAAGAGGAAGATCCTGTATGTATGAAAGAGAAGCATAAGAGGAAGAAGAAGAGAGGCACAGAGAAAGAGAGAGATATGGAGCAAAGTGGGGCAGATGGCGAGCATGAGGAACGATGGCTCGTTATAATCTTCTATGTGCAATACTCCCAGGACATGGGCTATTGTGAACATCGCAAGCCCCGTCAACCGTCGTTGGCGTACCGTTCACTTCGTGCTATCATCTCCGTAGCCCTTCTGTCGCTTCTATCGCTTTCTGCCGATGTAGCTAGTACGTATTTCAGTTTGCACACAAGATACAGAAAAACGTAACCCAGAGACAGGTTAAAATCAAGAGATTCAGAGAAGAAAAAATCTGTCCCGTATTGACAAATTTAAATAATTCATAAACAAGCAACAATTATTTCTCAAATATCGTTTTAATAAATAAATTAAAAATTAAATTTATATAATTTAAAAAATTTTTCTCGCGATTCTCAATTTTAAGTTACTCCAATTTTTATTGTTTAATATAATATGATGTACCTTTTATTGGCGCATAAAGAAAATCGCACGGAGATGCCGAGAGATGTAAGTTGACGTTTTTCAGGTCGCCACGATCGATGCTGCCAAAAGTACAGGAAGAAACGAAGCGTGGAGAATGCGAAAAAAAAGGGAATATATGCTCCGTTATTGCGTTGTATGTCAGATTCGCGGCGGTACGATAGAGTACTATGCGATGCACTCAGAACCGAAAAGACAAAGTTGAGTTGGCGTTCGCGTCTCCCGCTTGAATTGTTCAGCGGCCGCAATAGGAAAAATTTGCCTTCGCATACGAGGTGTATTTTATAGCACAGAGAAATTTAAATATTTCCACCCCTGGTTTTCCCGCGATATATTTATATTTCCGCGGAGAGTGCAACCGCGGAAGGGAACTCGATATTCAGTCGCACGGAAAGAACACGGTGTCAATGACCTAGGCGGACTAGGATCTAATGCTCTCTCGTGCGGTCGTCGTCGTCGTCGTCATCGTCGCTGTCGTCGTTATCCAGTGGAGGTGCGTCGCGGTGCCATAAAGCCAACGATGTCCCGCTGGTTCCTTACGAGTCGTAAGAGTTTTAGGATCGCAGACGCAAAAGTACGACCGTCACCCCCGCTGACCGGAATTCGTCGTCGTCGTCGTCGTAGGGCGCGTCTTGAAAAAGGAAATTCGATGATTTATTTGTATCGCGTATACCCAGGTGGTCCTCCCTAATGCGACACGCACGAGTTGTTTTCCGGCTGGTTTCGGAAGGAGAAAAATCGTCGTTTGATACGGCCGGAAAACGACCGCCCCGATCGTTTGGGAGGCGGAGACGAGCGCAAACAAAGCACGTATTTTACGAGGTCGTGGACATATTTATGTATGTACGCGCGCGAGGATCGTGGCAGCGGCCGACGGGAATGTAAACGTGCGCGCTTAGGCCGACACGCATCACCCACGCACTTGTGCACACGTTACAACCCTCGGTACACGCGCGGTACACCTGTACTTTACGGAGCGGAGCGGAGCGACGCGGGGATGCGAGCCGGAGCGCGCCCGACCGTGAAATAAAGGAGAGTAGAAACGAGGAGGAGGAGGAGGAGAGAGCGGCGGCGTTCCATATGTAAACCCCGAAGAATAGCTTATTTTAAAGCGATCACAGAACGCTTTTCATGCCCAGAAGATGATGGAATCGCGCTTTCATTCGTCCGCCCCGCGGTGAAAAATGATCCGCGCTAACGCTCCTTTCTCCTTCCCAAATTTCAACGCGCTCCCTCTTTTTCTCGCTTTTTATCTTCCTCTCGCCAGGTAGATAGAACCGAGTACCCGCTTGTGCCTGTTCACTCGCCCCGCAGTCGAGCTACGCGTGCGTTTTATGTAGATAGAATAAGAACATTGACGGAGAGAAGATGACTCGATACTTTTCTTTTTTTATTCCAGACGATTCAGCATTTTTTTTTTGTAAAATTATAATACGTGCTTGTCATATGGTTTTTTCATGCTTCTAATTATAAATAAAAGCACAAAAATATTTACAAATAATATGTATGATGTATACGCTTAAAAAAAAATTTTAGTTAAAAACGGACGAATTAGAAAATCTTATAGGATTGATCAAATATTCTGGTTATTATAATAGAATTCCTATTATAATAAAGAAGATGATTCGATACTTGTCTTTTTTTATTCCAGACGGTTCAGCATTTTTTTTTTTGTAAAATTATATTACGTACTTGTCATATGGTTTTTTCATGCTTCTGATTATAGATAAAAGCACAAAAATATTTATAAATAATATGTATGATGTATACGCTGAAAAAAAATTTTGGTTAAAAACGAACGAATTAAAAAAGCTTGTAGAATTAATCAAATATTCTGGTTATTATAATAGAACTATTATAATAGAACTAGAATTCCTATTATATTAACCAAAATATTTTATCAATCCTACAAGATTTTTCTAATGCGTCCATTTTTAACCAGACTTTTTTTTTCAATGTACGCTGATTATTACAAAACGTGAAATAATTTTAAATAGACAATGGTCCTCAAATGTAAAGTTCCTTAAATGGAAATGCGAGAAGCACGTATGCAACGAGCAGCACGGCAAAGTGACGGCGCGTCGCTCGTAAATAACGCGAGTATTATTAGCGAGGCGTATCGGCGTTTATCGTGACACGTGTGTGTCACTTGTCACTTCGGTCGCGCGACGGCGACCTTCTAAATAAACTTACGGAAACAGTTTCAAAATGACACGCCGTGGACAAAGTGTCGCGCGGATGCGTCGCCCGGTCACTTCAGCGCGCACGACAGAGGCACACTGTATTTCAGATACTATATAATCCATCCAATTTGGCGAATTGCACGGATCGCATGAATAGCATTACGAGAATCAACCTCGCTGCCGGCATAAATCTCCGCCGATATACCGGGTCATGCACGGCGGGCCGCGCCATGCATCGCGCGATCACGTCAATCGTTTCCATGATCCTTCGGTATTCTCGCGGAACTCGTTCGTTCGCTCGTTTGTTCGTTCGACAGATCGTACGACATAACGGCCGATCGATTCCGCCGACTTCGATCCGGCCCCAGTTCCTCCCCTTCCGATTCCCAGCGAGTTCCCTCCCGTCGCCGGTGTTTTATTTCCACGTCTTACGTAACGTACGAGAAAGCGGTTTAACGCTGTCACGTGAGGGGCCTCGCTGTCGCGAAAGAAGCACGGGTGTACGAGCTGATACGGAAATTGTGAAGGGACACGGTTCGTTTGCCTTTACGGTCGGAAGTTATGACAAATCGTGCGACGCCGCGCGCGACTGCTGTATAAAGTTCCGACCGACTCGCGGACGACGTGGGGTGATTCTCGGCGACACTCCACGATTAACGACTTCCATTCGAGAGGCCGATTTATTATCGTAATATCTGAGACGACGGGGACGGCGATACCGGAAGTCAGCGCCGATAGAATCTTCGTTGGCGAAGCGCCGTAGAAATACGTTTAATCGATGAGCAGTCTCGCTGCAGATATTAATTATTTCCAAGAGTAGCGCGCCCGTCCATCTAACTTATTGCTCGCGCAACGGACTCGGCGAACGGGAATACACAATGCGCGATAATGATTGGACATCGATATCAAAATTGGATCACTGATAGAGAACGTGGTTTTCAGCCAGCACCGCCCTTACGTCCAGAAAGTTACGTTGAAATCGGAGCCACGGGGAGACCGTTTTCTCTCCCCCCGCTCGCATTGGTTCCTCCTTCTTTAATTCGCGCTCCCCGTGTCGTTTCGAGAGATGCGATGACAATACCCGCGAGATTCGTCCCCGTTCAGCAAACTTCGTTTTCGCAACGAGCAACGTTCGTTCTCTCGTCCCCTCGCCCTCGCCGCACGACCGCCACCGCCCGTTCCCGGCGTTTTCCTGTACGTCGACTGCCGACAATTATTAGCCATTGTCCGGCGAAAAGCCCGAGAGACCGAATTACGTCGAGTTAGAACCTCGGGTCATCCCGGTGGTTACCACCCGCGCGACGTGCTAGACGAGAGCAACGGGAGACGCGAACAAACGAGAGAGAGAGGAGAGAGGAGAGAGAGAGAGAGAGAGAGAGAGAAGAGAGAATCGGGAAGAGGAATCCAATGGCTATTGAGAAGAAGAGAGCGCGTGGTCAAAAGACCGAGAGAGCAAAAGAATCGGGGCGGAATCGGCGGAAAAGTGGAAGAAAGAGATCGCGCGAGGGGACCCGAAGAGACCGAAAGATGGTCACGAGGGGGTGGTTAGACCAGACTCGTGGAGGGAAGACCACCCCAAGAATTATCGCCTTCCCCAGTCCTCGTAAAGAGGATCGAGTGATTTACAACGACACCCTTGCCCGGTCTAACGGCAGCGATCGGCGTTATGTACGTCGGAATACGTTTTAATGGTACTCGCTCAGCGTCAATCGCGCCGGCGCGATTTATAATGCGGTGGCACCGTAACAAACGCCGCTGAATTTTCGACGAAAGCCCGGCGCCGAGAATAGCCCCTTTGCCAATTCGCTCGCCGTCCGTCGTTCCGCGAGTGAATAATGAAAGGCGCTTAAGCAGACGCTTAACGTCTGCTCGTTTCGCACAATAGAAAGGCGATCTTCGATTTTCTCGCAGGCAGAACATCTTGATAATTACAGAAGCTATTAACACAGAAGTATTTAAGTGAGCATTTTAAATTCCAGGCATTTGAGTAATACATACAGTTTTAATATAAATAAGTCTCTTCCGTAACATCTTGAACTTTTTAGCCTTCCTTTTGTGAAGAATCGTGCAATTTTTTTTCACTGACCGTCTATGTCTCTATATTAATGCTGCTTGTGGCGTATTAAATTTTATTAGAAACGAAATGAAGTTTTCAATATCTAATGGAATAATGTTGAAATTTTGGCGAAGGGTGACCCATACACGAAGGGCAAAAGTACGCTTTCACCCTCAATGCGAAGGCTACCGTCTCTCGGGGCATTATCCGCCAAAAACCATATACGTGTTCCGTTCCCGTCTCGACGACGTTGTAATGTTAGACGTATGACCGACATGCGGGGCGGGCGACTGAAGGGAGAACATTACGCCATGTCATCCATATTCATATTGCCGAAGTGCGGGAAGCTCTATCCCTCTTCCTTTGCTTGACAGCGAGCATACCGCGCGCCGAACCTCCGCCGTATTCAATGGAAGAGGATGCCGTTAATACGTAGGATCGCGGCGTTCCCTCACCGGCCGCAAGGAAGGTTTAGAGGGTACGTTGGGGAGAGACGCGTGGCAAGGCGAGCCAGGGGGCGCCTTCAACCTGCGGTATTCACGTGTCCGTTGGCCGTACACGTAAATACACCGGGAAAGATACATGGAGCCCGGTGAACCGCGCTCAGCGCGGATATCCCCCTCGGGAGACCGCTAGGTTTACCGCTCTCGCCCTCCGATCCAACGTCCTCTCTCTCACGGAGATCGTTTCTTCCTTTTACAACCTGGCCGGCCAGGTCCCCATCTCTTACTAACGCTCCAATTTCCCGTCGGGCGCGCGCGGCCAGGATTTTCGCGAATCGAAGGATCTGTTCTCGTCCGTCTTAAGCCGCTTGTCCGGCACGAAAGAGAGAGCCTGGACTCTCCCGTCCTGTACTCGGCATCCGTTGCCCTTTTATCTATTCACTCGCAGCTACAAACAGAAAGGGCTATTTTCTCGGCCGAGCTTTTAGGAGCCGCAGCCCATTGCGAGTAT